>JAPMOQ010007347.1:284947-313625 GCA_026543055.1 Argiope trifasciata | reverse complement strand
GGGGGGGGGGGGTCCTACAGGTGGACACGTCGTAGGGAACTCCACTTAACGCGGAACCCACAGTATTTAGTAGAAAAGCATGTTTGGTCCTCTGTTTATCGATCTACTAAAGGGATGAAAGATTGAGTCGACCTTGTCTAGCCCGAGAATTGGATGAAATAATACTGTTTCTGAAGTTTAATTTACCTCTGAATATGTCTTTCATTTTTTATTATCAAATTGAATTGTAACTCTTTCCAGTTACAGTTATGTTCTATTTTACTTGTTCCAGTTGTATTTCATAAAGTACTTGAGGTGTTTGTATATAATCCCGGATTTCAAACTGAATTGTAGCATTAATGATTAATATCAGTTTGTAACCTTGATATGCAATAATTCAGAGGCTTTGTGATACGCGATCAAGATAATCAACCCTTTGGCATTTCTTTGAAAAAACTTTTGAACTTGAAGCGCATTTAATTTTTTGGGCAGTTGAAGACAGTATCTTTTACGTAAGAATTCATTTATTTCTTTTTATTCAAAATACGTACTGCTAATTGATATTGTGAGGACTTAAGCTAATTAGAATTTTTTAAAATAATGGTAACATAAATCCAAACTAATACAGAACGTTCTAATACGCCAATTGTACCCAAAGGGTTAAGGGGTCAAATGTGTTAGTATTTATTAGCAAATAAGGCATTTTTTAAAATTTAGTTTTTATAAAGAAATGCAATAATGAATAATTTGTCTCAATAATTTTTTTTCTAATTTTAGTATACTATATTTATGGGGTTATTTAATACACTATTTGTACACTATATGTATACACTGTATTTGCTCTTAATTATATAAACAATGGATGAAAAATAAAAAAGGAACAATAATAGATTAATAATAGCTCGAAGAAAAATTTATCGATTCAATAACAAAATATTTTTATGTTCCTTTGTCTTCCTCTTTTTATTTACTTACTTATTTATCTGAAAATTCTTATTATTAACTACTTCATTGTTTATGCTTTTTTTTTTTTTCAAATTCCCTTTTTTATATTTTTTTAAAGACTTCCGTCATCTAATCAGCATCTCATATTGCATTTCAAACTATTTAGTTATTTTAATGTTTGTTCTTGCATTTCTATCATTATGGACTCTATTCTCAATTTATATGCATCAAATCGTTTTGAAAGATTACTCGTAAAATTCTCCAAAAGCTCACGTCAAAGGTTAAATGTGCTATTGGAATGATTAACTAAATAATGATTGTTCGTGACGTTTTATTGCAAAAACACGAAATTTCCCATCAGTAATTACTTGAAGTAGAATGTATTAATGAATTGTTTACAATCAAAAATAATGTGGGCAATCTAAAATCATTGAAATGTGATCATTCGCAATGTTTCATTGCCTTTTTCTGTGGTCCTTTATTAGGTATCTCTATGATTTAAAAAGAAGAGGAGGAGAAATAGAAATATGCTATCGCAAATTTCAAATTATCATTTGAGTACATTGTTATTTTTAAGCCACGTGGTATCAAACCAATATCTCCCACCAGCCAAAAAAAAAAAAAAAATTCTTATATCATTTATATTTCGCAATCACCGACATTTAGAAAAGGGAGGGTTTTTTCAATCGAAATCATTCGAATTCAAAACTCTTTCTGGAAGCCTGAATTTTTATTTACTTATTATTATTATTATTATTTTGCAAAAATGCGGTTTAAAATGCTTTAGAATGATGACGTGACTATAATACATTCATAAAAGTGATGTTTATCCCCCCTGCCTGTTTCAAAATTTGTCGAACTGCAAAATTTTTTTTTGTTTTGAAAAATAGAAATTGATTTTATAAAATTATATTATTGTGCGTACACGTATAAATTTCGTTACATCCCCTCTCTGTTTTACGTTCATCCTTACTTTCTTTTTTTTTGTGCTTTTCCGTCTTCTAACTTCTTAAGACCCTGCCCTTTACTGAGCAGGCAGGAGAATCGGGTACATGGAGAATTGCGCCAAGTTGTTACATTTTGTTAGCAATAAGTCTCCAAATGCGACAACATTCTTTATCATTTTCTTATAACCTAAAAGTGAAAAATGGATGTCTCAATGGCGATAACCGCCAATTTTCTGCTCTTACATTTTGAGGCTCTCCAAAAACCCCAAACCAAAACAATAACATCTTCTCATATGATTAAACATGGAATTCCTGAGTCTTCTCCTTGAGTTTTGGCCTATTCTACCTATGCGAGAGGTTGATGTCAAACTGACCCGCCTCCGTATAGGACACACTCGTTATACTCATCGTCATCTCATCCTTGGTGAAAGGGTACCAGTGTGTGCCACTTGTAATATTGCTTTTAGTGTTAAACATGTTTTGACCGAGTGTCCTGATTTTAAAGTTCATCGTTTTAATTTTTTCCATTCGTCCATTCTTAAATTACAAGACCTGCTGGGTGAAACATACCATCCAAATATTTTCAAGTTTTTAAAAACCATTGGCTTTTATTCTTGTGTTTAGCGATCTTTGACTTTTGTTTGTGTTTCACCTTTTGCATGGCTTCATTATAATACTTTTATTACAGCAGGGCTTGATTTGATTTTTAATTGTGGCGGTGTTTGGGTCTAATGCCACTTGGTCATACCAAGCACGAATGAGCGGAGCTCTTTCGAATGAAGGCAGAGGTGTGCGCCTTTCTTTGCTAACGAGCATTAAAGCAGAGGTGTTAGTACGACTTAACTTACGACGTTAAGGTGAAAGTACGACTTTGCTCAAACACACACGACACAACCCTTTTTAGGTGGTGGTCGAACTCATTCATCCATCCGCAAGTCGGAATTGAGATCCAAATCAGAGACCGACTCATCCCTGATTCAGTACCCCTCCCCCAGAGGTATCATTTATTATGGGAACTTGGAGGACTTTGCAGTCTCGACCTATTAAACGTGCCCCAACTGCCATGAGCCAATACGGCGGTCTTTGGCCGAGACGAAGACAGAACCCACACCTTTCGGTTTCGAGACTGACATTCTACCAACCAGGTTACCGCGGCCTACATAATTGTACATTAATTTTCTGCATTTTTACGTTGATACCTTCTGTTTTCATGTTTTTATTTGGTGTGTTTTTGTGATCTGGCTTATTTCCTTACCATTAGTTTGGCGCAGTATGGCCAAACATGGCTTTTGCACCAAAAAAATCAATACAACCAACCTAAGTATTCTCATTTAGATTTCATTTAAATGCAATGTCATTTAACTCTCAAATTAAAAGGCTTCTATTTAAAAAAAATTGTCTAATGAATCCCTAATAAGCGGCGATTCCACATTTAACAGATGCTCTTAGTTTTCTGTTTTTTTCTACTAAACATTTATTATGCTCGGACAACAATCATTAAACAATGACAAAAAAAGCATTTCGCTTTGAATTGATTGGGTATAAAAAGCACAGAAGATGTAGCTGAGTGATTAGAATTGTCATAAATCAAAGCGAAATTACCTGCGTGACATTTCTTTGAATTTTTAACTTAACTTCGCGTGCGAGCAATTGCGAAGAGATAAACAACCCTTCGTTTTCACCAGGTCGTTTTTCTTTATCGCTGTTATTGGTTAAGAGTGGTCTTTACAAACTAGTTATTTAGAAGAGGTTACTTTTGTTTGTAGGCAAGCTTTGTTTTACGAAGAATTAAGAGCCAGCAAATTTAAAGGCAAGATTTGAATTTTTTCCTCATTCGTGTAGTAAAGTGTTTGTCTATTAAAGAAACTGGTTGACAACTGATAGTAAAAATGGAACGTTAGACGATAAAATAACGTGTTTCCTTTGTTGAAAAATGTATCAAAAATAATGAAAGGCCACAGTTCGAAAATTTGAAAGCTGGCTCCCTAGATCGTACGATTTAATATCATTGGAAATTTATGGATTTATTTGAATTCAACGATCTGGTATTGAAAATAGAATATTAGACAATAAAATAGTTTTCATTGTTGAAAAGTGTATCAAAAATGATGAAAGGCCACAGTTCTAAAATTTGAAAACTGCCTCCCTAGATCGTGTGATTTAATACCATTGGATTTTTATGGAGTTATTTTCGAATTCAACGGTATAGCAACAAGCCCAAAAAACCCGCATGCATCGAAGAAAGAAATTCAATGAAATTCTGCCACATTTATGCTAAAGCGTGAAAAATTTACTCTGATTTGGCGTCATTACGATTACGATTTGGAGTCAAAAAAGTACGTGTGGGCCAATAAAGCCCTGACCTATTTGACGTATGTGTTATTCCATACATAACTTTATCCTGTGTATTTTATGATTCAATACAAACAATAATAATTTAAAGAAAAACTGTGTTATATAAAATTCAAATCTTTCATAAACACATTGTTTTATTCTCTAATATTCCAATTTTACTACTCCTGAATGATGAAAGGCAAATGGTACGAATGGTGGCTAATACAAATCTTATGTTAATTTTGGAACATCTTTCTATTTCATGCCAATTCATGTTTAATTAGTAGAATTATTTCTCATTCGGAAACAGTAATGTTTAAGTAATTTGATTAATCAATTTTCTATTGTTTTCTTCTATTTTCTATTGTTTGAAAAACAGAGATCATTGTTTTCTACTCCCTATATAAGCTATCATACTTCTCCTCATTGAGAAAATTCTGTCTCTTGAACAAGGCAACGAGTGCTACAAGTACTCAGATTTTTATGTCAGTGGCTCTTTACATGACACTTTTATTCTTTCAAGCACAAAATGAATCCATGAAAAACAAAATAAGCATTTTAAAGGCCCTTTTCTTTGTCAGACGATTGATATTAAAATTTAAAATAGAAATTTAGTATTTTGGAAAAAGATAGCACCATTTCTTTATGTTACTATTAAATGATAATTGCTAAGAATTATAGCGTTTACTGCATGCAAATGTACAGAGAGATGAATTTGGCGGATTTGATCTAGATTTGATGCGAGTCTATTCTTTGGAAGTTGAAATTGGGCATCAAATTTTATCCTTGCAGCTCTATACATTTCGTAATTATTGCGTTCATTTGTACTCTGACAGTCGGATAAATATCCTTCCTATGAATGAATTTAGTTTAAAATCTGACTGAAATAAACAAATCGTGTGCTAAGTTCAGTTATTAAATTTCATCCATGCAAACTCAATGTGCAGCTATTTGGTTCACAAGTAGACAGTCAAATCTATGAACGGATAAGCAGGCAGTCAAATGTATGAACGAAACAAGCAAACAGTCAAATGTATGAACGAAATAAGCAGACAGTCAAATGCATGAACGGATGAGCAGGCAGTCAAATGTATGAACGGATAAGCAGGCAGTCAAATGTATGAACGGATAAGCAGACAGTCAAATGTATGAACGAAACAAGCAGACAGTCAAATGTATGAATGGATAAGCAGACAATCAAATCTATGAACGGATAAGCAGACAGTCAAATGTATGAACGAAATAAGCAGACAATCAAATGTATGAACAAAATAAGCAGACGGTGAAACTGTCAAAAATAATGATTTTTTTTTTTCAAAATCAAGAGATCTGAAACGTATTCGTACGATTGTTTGCATTTGACTGTGGCCAATCGACAATAAATATTAGGGGCAATTTATGTGCCGCACATATTTACTTTTTATTTATAGAGCGCGTTACAAGTATGCAAAATGCAAACCGATTGACGGCCAATCCTTTGAAATGATTTAGTTCAAAATTTGATAAGAATTTTTGTTTAAGATGTTAACCTTGTGTACCAAGTTTTATGTACCTAGCTGTTTGCGTTTTAGAAGTATCGTGTTTACTTGTAATCGCGGAACCAAACAAGAAGATTTTCTGTTTTCAAAATTCGTTTCAAAATTAGAGTTTGAGTTTGATGGCCTTTACTGGCGCTAAAACCATTTCTGATTATGCAGCGTCAACCACAAGGTATCCAAACATATGGCTCATAAAAGGTCGCATGGTTTTAAAAGGTTAATCAAAATCTCTGCTTTAATATTCTATTCAAAATTAGAAGTCTCTTGATTAGGGCTTAAGTCCATATGCGAAATTTAATTTGTCTAGCTTTGAGTTACTGTGTTCACAGATAGACAGACATAGTTACAAAAAATGTGTTTAATGGTGTATGGAGAGATCTAATACACAAAGATTCGTCAAAATCAATTTCGCAAGATTTCTCTTCCTAACCGATTATAATACTTTCTCTTTATTTCATATTTAATAAAAAAGTAAAAAAAAAATGTATTTAAAAAAACAATTAGCACGTGAATGGAAATTAGGAAAACATTTGAAGCAGTTTAATTGGTCATTGCTATTTACCCATTTTAGCAATTGAGAAAACTAGTGTAGTGTTGTTGAGAAAGAAGTATTCATTTTCTTGACTTTCTTCAAACTTACGCATTATGGCACTTTTTGTATTAACTTTCGTCATTAACACATTAAAGGCGATGGATCTTGACGAAAGTATGCTAGGTAACGCGGATCAAATCGTGGTACTACAACTCCCGCCTTTAATGTGTTAAGTGGAGAGAGTCAAATGTTTATTTTAGAACAGAACCTATTTTTATCAAAATTGTAAGCAAATACATAATTTTGAAAAAAAATCATAAACTAAAATTTGATGATCCAGTTTGTTACATTTTTTGGACCAGAGCATTTACATACATTCTCAAATAAATGGACTTTACAGACAAATTTGTCTTATTTAGTGCAAAATTCAATGCAGTTATAAAATTCATGTAATACAATCATGTTTTAAATTTTGTCTTTTCCCCATTGAATTTCTAAGTTATCTAATGCTCCAATAAACTTTAAATTAAGCTAACTTTTATTTGATGTTTAGTGGAGTAATTTGAAATATATTCATTAACCGAAATCTCATCAACTCCTTTTTCCATGAAATCATAAGTTGTTTACTCTAAAATGAATCTTTTATATAAAATAATAGCAAAATAAATTTCGTAAAGAATCAAAATTTAATTATTCCACTGTTTGTGAAAATTTAATAACCAAAGACTATTATAATAATAATTAATACCTTACAATTATTCAAAATCTATCTGCGCATATATTTCTTTTATACATTAGACTATCAAAACAAATATAACGGTTTGGTAAATAACTTTTTTATTATTAAAAGCACATTCATTAGCCTTATAAATCGCTCTGTTAATTTTTTCCCCTCTTCGAAATACTTTAATAATTTAAAAAATAAATATATTAAGCTGCCATGGGCTAAAATTAATCCGATTACATTTTAAACGTGTTTTGAAACTATTAAATTCAGTTAAGAAACTAATAATTCATTATTAATATTTTATTCTTACAACAATTTAGTAAGAAGAAAAGGATAAAATATAAAATTCTGAAGTTTTTACTCAGCATCCTTGACGTCGAAATCGTCTGCCCCAACAAAAGAATGCCTTGTTAAAATCGTCTGCAATCGTTTACTGAGTTCCAAAAGAGAAGGACCTTTCACTTGAACCTAGAATAGCAAAGATTCTACCTGAAGTTTAAGTGTCAAGTGGTTATAAACAGGGCTCTTAAATTACTAATCGCATTTTACTCGTCCATTAATCACGAATAAAAGAATTATTCAAGTTCGGTATGAAAAGATTTTTCTTGTTTCTTGAACATGCAGCTGCCTTTAGCTTCTTTTATGCTGTATCTTTTAACCCTATTTACTATGAAGCAAATTGCAACAAAGTTTTGAAGTGGTATGTTAAAAGAGAATGAACAAGTGGTTGTATTGAATAAAAATAAGGCTTGTTTATCGGTACAGGATCACTTATTATTTAAATCTTCAAATTGAAAATGAAATATTTTGCTTGTTTGAAATAAACAGAAATTAAAAGCGAAATTTTCTAGATTTTTTTATTTTTATTTTTTATTTTCTTAAGGTATCCGACTACGTTCGAAGGAAGATTTTTGAAAAACTGGATTTTTGAAAAACCATTTATGATTTTTCGATGTTTTTTCAATTATAATTACTATGAATACAAACAACTATTCGAAAATATAATGTATTTTGAAAAAAATATGAAAATTTGTAGTAAATTCTAATGAAATTGAACCAAAACGGTTAACACTCTACACAAAATTGTAACGCAGAAATCCTATTGTTCTTTGCACACAAGTTATAGAATTTAATGATGAATGAAAGGATCCAAAATCTAGGAAACATTTTGCAATGCAAAGAAGTGATGGGTAAAAGTATACTTATATATGTATTTTTTCATAAATTTACAGCTTAATTTTTCTAAAAACATCTATAAATGAAAAAGTATTTCACCAGCAATAAAACTTTTGTTTTATTTCATTGACCATATTACTTAAAACACGCTCTGAAATTTTTATGTAAATATCTCTTCTAGGTTTTGAAATATCATGTTAAGGGTAGAGAATTTTTATGAAAATTAAAGTTTTGAGATCATTGAAGTTAAAGACAAATTTTATAATTTAATATAATTTTTTAATAATAATAAAGACCCCCCCGCATAAAAAATATTTGTAAGCATCAAATTTTGACAGAAATTAAATTTAGAGTCACTTTAATATATAAAACATGTTCTGTTCATTGCGCATATGAACCACCCTAATGAAGTCGAATCCCATGATGTCAGAGCAATTAAAAAAGTCATTGTCAGATTCACCTATCTTCTAATATACCAGTTATCCTTTCTTATTCGTCATATGACGCATATATTATACGGAATTCTTTTTCCTTTTCAGCTGTGGAAAAAAAAGTCAAGTAATTAAAAATTGATAAAACAATGAAAATGGTTTGAGCTTCAGTTGGCTAATGTAATATATTGTTGAAAATTAGAACAAGTTTTTTTAAAAAAATAATTACCAAACTTCAGTAAAATAATATTGGTATAGTTAAAAAGATAATTTTTTTAAATCTTAAGATGGTCTAAGCATCATTTTTGTGCAACAATGTTTTTTTCAGTTACGTGTGAAAACCACTCAAAATTTTTTAATGAAACTTCTAACTAAATTTTTGTGAAAATTTTTCGTAAATTGCTTGTTTCCTTCTTCCAAAGTATATATGTGCAAAATTTGGTTATTTGTAGACAGCCAAAACATATATATTTTTCTTTTTTTATTGGTGGTAAAAATACTCGATGTAAAATTCTGACCCATAAAAACTTTTAGACAATTTTCGCAGTCTTCCCTAAATTTTGTGAGTATAATTTTCATTTCCTATGAAAAACAGGTTTTAAAAATTCATTTTACTCTATTTTAGCAAATACTATTTGTGAATATCAGCATATATCTTTTTAAAAAAAGTTAAATGCTGTATTATAGCTCTTGTTTCCCTTTTAAAAGATTCCTAAGTCAGTTACATAAATTAACTAAAATATTTTTGGAATTTCTGTCCAATTTGCCGAGTGATTCGCCAATAAACATCTGGAATGATGAAATGAAATAAGAAAATCCTTCTCTTATTTTCAAATATCGACAGCTTCAACTATTCTTTAAAGTTTGTTTTGCAGCAAAGATCGTTCTGTAACGGGAAAAAAGTGCTGCAGCTTTTATATAGACAACATCGCAATTTATGGAAAAATAATTTTTAAATGATAAACAAATAATACAAACGATAAAAAGTACGCATAAAAAAGTGAAAAGGAAATCTACGATCGCAAATTTCAGGCTTTCATGGGAGAACCTTATTTTTGAAGTCATTATTTATCTTAATTAATTTATTTATTAACCGGTTTGAAACAATTACGAGGCTTCTCTATAGTTCTCTTTTTATATATATATGCTATTTACCAATAATTAACTATTACTAAAAAGTTCTTAAATATATTCGTAATAATTTCAAAACTGTAGGATTGGTCCCCCTAAACATTTCTCGCACTCTCTCTAATAAAACTATTACCTTAGTGAAAACTTGATTGCATTTACGTGCAATATCCCCGAAATATTAACGCCTGGCTTGATTTTAGCATCTTTACTAAATCTGTTGCGTCTCCTTGGCGAGTTATTTGGTGGGGAATCCATGGTTAATAAATTCGGTAAATAGATCTGAAGATATATTTCATACTTTAGATGGTTGTATTATGCCTATAAACTTCGGGTAAGTGCAAACAATGTGTTGTCGAAATTTTATCGGAATAGATTGAGCGGTACGACAGCGCATACGAGACATACAGACAAACATTCATTTTTATTTATATGCATTTTTTACTCTTAGAAACAAGTAGGTGTATACAGAATGTAGTATATATATATATATGTTGCAATATAAATATGTTGTTAGGGGGGGGGGGTTGCATGGCGCAGGTGGGAAAGAATCAAAATTGTTTTCCAAATCGCACAGCCGCGAAGTAATCCCCTCCATTAGATGCTCAAGAGAAGCATTTATAATCGTCCAAAGCATTCACGAATTGGCTCTCTTTTTCACGACTGGTTGCACTTTCCACTCCGTGATTTATTGCAGAAGCAGCAACAGGTGTGCGCCACAGTCCACCCTCTTCACAAACAGATGAAGGGTGTCATTTTTTTTTCGAACAACGCGCGTGCATGCGAAATATCCTATAATGCAAGTTAGTGAGAGAAGAGTGTACTTATTTTACTTGCCAAGTTCACTGTCTCATTATGCCATTTAGTCTAACCGAGGATTCAGATTACAAGAAGTGGAAAAACACGAGACCTCAACTTGCGTGGATTTTAAAAATAGTCTTTTAGAAAGTGTAGAATTCCTTCTTCAAATCGATGGAGGGGATTAGGAACAAAATGCTGGGTGACTCCCGGATGTGTTATGGGTGCTCTTGCGCACATTGCTTGTTTTGTTTATTCATTTTTTTGCATCTATTTTTGTCAAAGATAGTAGGGAAATCCAAGGATTTTCGTGTAGACAGAAGTAGGATTTGCAACAGATCATTTCACTCGAATCTTCGAGTTACGCCAAAGAGGCGTTCTGTAATTCATCTTCCTTTGACACCCGATACCTCCCTGTCTGTTTTGGGGAAAAAGAATTTTGAAATTATATGCAATGAAAGAATGGCATCTGGAGTATCCGAAGCCAGAAAATAAAAAGTGGCATTTGGCGGAGGTTATTTTAAAGTATCTTTTTGTCTCTGATTGAAATAATTTATGGGATTTTTTAATACTTAGAAAGAAGAAAAAAGGACTAAAAAAATAACAACAAATTCAGTAATTGTGCATAAAAGTATTTCTAAAAAAATAACATTTAATTCGAATTACGAAATAATGCACAATTTTATACCAACTAAATTTATATTGGGTAATAAAAAACTAATAATAGAAAAAAAAATTTAAAACTAAATCACCTGAAATATTTAAAAAATTTTAAAAATCCATAAATTAAAAAAATTTTTTAAGAATAATGTTTCGTTTTTTTTTTAATTTTTTAAGAAATTTGAGACGTTTATATATTAATACAAATGCAGAAAAAATTTCATAAGTGAATAATTCAGAAAAATGCCGAACAGATTCTAACATCGCCTTAAAAGCATTGAAACATTATTTGGCTGCGTTGTTGAAATTTTGAAAGAAGAAACTGGTAAATTGAAAGGAAAATTTGTAAATTTTTAAAAAATGAATAGCTTTTCAACAGTCGGTAGAAAAATAAAGTTTTTTTAACATGTTTATCGTAGAAAGTTTGAATTGTTTAAATAAATAAGAATGAAATTCAATAATTTTTAAGAATTTCAAAATGTAAAAAATAAGGATACTGCTGAAAATTAGGGAGGCCAAAACAGATGAACACTTTTATAAGAACATTTGAACAAACTGTTTATGGCTGGTCTTCAATTGTTTCGGTAGTTAACATCGTGATCGTAAATAATAAAAGCAAATTTATAAAATAAATCAGAAAAAAATTGTAGTAAACTAAAAAGAAAATTGTTGCCTTTTTTTAAAAATTTTTTCCCATACTTAAGAGTCTAGTTTTTTACAGTTTGAGTTAAAATTTCTTATTTTTCAGAATTTAAGCTAGACTTTAAAAAAAAAAAATTTGTGAGGGAAAAATCAAAACTGTGTTCTTTGCTTGGTTTTTACATATTTCTTCATCCCTTCCAATTATTGAAATCGAATGTAGCACCTCTTACTTTTAAAATTCTCATTGAATCGAAGAATACCACTTGTTTTCTATTCTAAAGTAACCATGCTTCAGAAGTTATACTAAAAATACCAGAACTTTATTTCGAAAATATTTTACAACAAGTGAAATGAATTTTAAAAGTTGCTTGTGCAAAGAGCAATTTGAAAAAAAAATTAATAATAATGTTTTAAAGTTTCTCAAAAATTTTAAAACAGAAATATTATAAGAATCCCCATTAAAACTAATTGCTTTGCAAACGACATACGTTTTGCGAAACGCTAAAGAATAACGAATGAGTTATTTTTAATGGTTTTAAAAGCAATTTTTAATGACATTTAAGATTGAATTGGGAATTTAATGACTTTTAAAATAAAATATTTAAAGTCAGAAAAAAATCCACCTTCCTCAAGTTTGGATCCTCACCTTAGAGTTATAAATATATATTTTTTAAAGTAATAATTATGTTCGTTTGCATTTTTATAGACATTCTATAACTGTTTGTTAGAGAGAATATCTATCTATATATAAATGAATGTCTGTGTGTCTCTTATGCCTTCCTAAGCCGGTCATCCGATAGCGATGAAACTTGGTCAGCTTATTGTTTACACTTACGGCACGGTTATAGAGACAGTACAATTATCTAAATTTTTTTAAAAATTCAAATCTCAACTGCATCTATTTATCAATTATTAATCTCAAAATAACTCGCCGAGGAAACCATAGATTCTGTAGAAGTGCTATATCCAAGTGAAAGGTTAATATTTTACAGTATGGCTACATAGGCATGACATTTGCATACAATAGGTATGCAAATGTCATGCAAGCCCTTCTCAGAGGTAACACTTTTATTGCAAATTATGCTAAAAAATTTTGAGGTGACAAAATCAGGGGTTTTTATATTTTAATTAAATTTTAGCGTTTTTAGCTGTAACCACCAAAAATATTGTCGTACAAATAATTTTGCACCATCTTAATTTTCAAAAAATATCAACTGTATTAACAATGTTATGATATAAATATGTTTTAATGCTTAATCAATTAAAAAAATAATTTAATCCCATTTTCTAAAATTAAATTTGAGAATGCTGAACGAATATTAAACGAGCTACTAGATAATTTCTTTCGTTACCATTCCGAAAGAGCACCAAGTTTTACAATCCTAAACAAATCTAATGTATAAAAATGAATATTTTTTTGTGCGTCTTTTATGTACTGCCGTACCGGTCATCCTATTTCGACAAAACATTGCAAAATTATAGATTGATTTCACTTAATATTATTTTTTCTGGCGGCAGCAACGCGCAGGGCATCAGCTAGTAATGTTATAAAAAATACAGGCATAGATTTGTTTTCAAAAACAATACCAGGAATCTGATGAGAAATTTAGATAAAGCGCCATGTGTTTCCTAACAACATTTTTACAAACTGTTTGCAAATTTTGTTTTTCTTGCAACCGTTTTCAATCTAAATCATTGAAAGCGTCTGAGAAATTTATAGTTAAGGCTCTTTAATTAAAATTTACTTTTTAAAAAGATTTCATTTTCAGAAAGATAACTGCAGCAACTATATTTTTGCTAGAAGACTACCGTATTTGGAATAGCGTTTATTCTAAAGTTCGATTTTATCAACATTAATTAAAAAACTTTGAATATAAAAAGTTTAATCAAATCTGTTTTTGGATATATTAGAATTTTGTTGTAGGAATTTTTGTTGTTGTTATCTTAAAGGAAGCAATTTATTCTGCACATCTACTTGCTTTTAGAATCGACTACAAATCTTCAGGGAACAACAACAACAACAAAAAAAAAACATGACTTTACAATTTTGCTTTTGGCAACAAGCAGATGGAGATTGCATGGTATATATTGTGATAATGATCATTCAACTTTTTGGTTCCTAGGTGCCTAATTGTGTTTCCTTCGTTTTCATGACAAATTCCAGGAAACGGAAATATATTATATAATACTTCATCACTATTTGTAACACGAGTAAAATTTAAACTAACTCTTCCTTTTTGATCAACTTCATTATTGAAATGGGGGCTGCGGTGGCCCGGTGGTAAAGTCTCGGCTTCGGAACCGGAGGGTTTCAGGTTCGAGACTTGATTCCACCGAAGAACCGTCGTGTGAGGGGGTCTGTTGCACGTTAAATCTGTCAGGCCAAATGTTCTCCCGCTGGTGTGGCGTGGTGTGGAGAGGGGGTGCCAGTTCAGGTGTCGTCCTCGTCATCTGACCGTGGTTTAAAATGAGGAGGTCCGTCCCAAAATAGCCCTCGTGTTGCTTTAAACGGGACGTTAATGTAACTAAACTAAATTAAACTCATTATTGAATTATTATTAAATTAACAATTTGACGTCTAGCAAATTGAGACAATTCATGTTTATATTTATTAGTATTTTAATTTAATAAAGCGCGTATAAAGTTTATTAACACATTAAAGGCGGGGAATCTTGACGAAAGTATGCTAGGTAACGTGGCTCAAATCGTAGTACTACGACTCCCGCCTTAATGTGTTAATATTTGAAAAAAATTGCATTAACATCGAGTGTCATCGACTGCAAGTTTAATTAAACAAGTTAAATTACAAATTAAACAAGTAAAATATACATATGTATATCAACTTTTTCAAAGGCTTTTACTTTTTTATTTCCGTATCTGCATTAGCGCTCTTTAAATACAATAATAAGTTTTTAAATTTTAAACTTCTTCGAATCCGAAATAATTTTTAGTTTCGATTCCAATTTTTTGTTCCGTTTCCGTAATTAATTTCGTTCTGTGCCGTTTACTTAATTATAGTAATTATATTAATTTAGATTTGTTTATAAATAATTATTTTCATTTGGCTTTTATTTTTGTTTACTTTTTGTTGTTTAATTCCGAATAAAATTTTAATTTCGATTCCAACATAATTAGTTTCAGCTTAACTTTTGATGATTCTGGAAATTAGTTTTAATTATTTAATGCTTTTATGGTAGATTACTTATGTAATTTAAAGTTAATTCCTAATTAGATTAACAAAGAATTTTTTTGTTCAGTTAATTTTTATTAGATATTTGCAATTGATGTTATTATGTATACACATGTGACAGAATCACAATATTAAGTGGTAAAAGATTTTTTTTTCAGCGATTTACTTGCTTCGCCACTGATGGTATTTATTCCTAAAGTTACATCCCACTAAATAGTATATATAAGAGAAATTTTCTTTCTCCCATACAAAACGAAAATTAAATTAATTAATCAAAAAATGATTGATTTTCGCTTGAATTAAACTCGCATTCTTCACCTTCAAGTGAAAAATACCTAAATCCTAACATTTTACCAAGGGAGCTACTGCCGGTTGATTTCAATTTTCATTACAAACGGCTAAAACTCTATTTAAAGTATTAAAAATTAATTAAATTTAATCATTGAATGAATGTTTAAAAAAACTGCATTAATATCTAGTGTCATCTACTGCAAATCTAAAAAAATGCATTTGAAATCGATTGGGTGAGTAAATAGTATTTTATGAACGACTGAAAATTTGAACATGATACATGAATCTACATAAATAAACTGAATGTTTGTTTGTATGTGTCTTTTGCCGTACCGCTCATCAGATTCCGACAAAACTTTGACTACTTGTTACTTGCAGTTACGGGATGGTTATGGGTATAATTAAACTACCTAATATGTAAAAATATTTTTGAATCTGTTAGCCATGGATTAACCACCAAATAACTCGCCAAGGAGACACAACAAATTCAGTAAAGATGAATGAACAGTGGATGAATAAATAGCATTCAGTGGATGAATAAATACTATTTTATTAATGTTTGGAAATTTGAACAAGATATATAATGAAAGAAATATAATATGTCAGGGGAATGTGAGCGAACAGTAGCAATTGAAGAAAAAAAACCGTATCTTTTTAATCAAAAGCTAACAAAATGATGCGATCTTTTCGTCAGACAAAATGAATTGGCAAAGAATTTACTGGAGTTTTCCCTCCCAATGATTAATTCTTCTAGAACATTTGAAAGAAATTTTATAAAATAACTACTTAGAGAAGAACGTGAGTAAAATAGGATATTTTCATCAAATAAGTAGTCCAGTACCTATGAGCCCAAGCTTCCCTTCGCAGGTTTCTTGTGAAATCGTAACTGAAATACTATCCCATGGCTCGTTTAAAGTTACAAGCAAAATAGAATTGAATTGCAAACGTGGGATGCATATAAGAAAAATGTATGGGAATCCAGAGCTTTCATCTCTGATACGCTTATGCAGGTCATGTTTAACAACATGTCAATAATTAATTTTTAAAAACTATTGTTTTCAATTCCTACTATTAGTTTACACTCTCCTTCTATATGTATAACAGTTGGTACCAGGGGCGTTGCTGCCGCCGAAAGAAATAATATTAAGTGAAATCAATCCATAATTTTGCAATGTTTTATTGAAATAGAATGAACGGTGCGACAGTATATAAAATTCCAACAAACAAACATTTATTTTTATACATTAGATTTGTCTATTCTTTTTGAATTATAAAACTTGTCGTTCTTTCAGAATGGTAAGGAAAGAGACTATTTATTGTATCTCGTGATTCGTTTCATATTCGTTCAGAGATCTCAAATTTAATTTTAGGAAATTAAAATAGTTTCTTTTAAAATTTATTATATAGTTGAAAAGATAATTTTTTGAAAATGATGATGGTGCACAATTATTTGTGCTGCAATATTTTTGGTAGTTACTTCGAAAAATGCAAAAATTTAATTAAAATTTAAAACCCCCAAAGTTGGTTTCCCCAAAACTTTCTCGCATAATCTGTCATAAAGTTTTTACCCCTGAGAAGGACTTGCATAAGAATATATATTGTTGAAATTTTCAACTGTTAATAAAATACTTATTCATCCACTCGAGTTCAAATACAATTTTTTTAACTTGTAGTTGAAGACAATTGATACAGTTACAGTTACTGTTTTTGAAATAATTAATTAACTAAAGTTCTCCTATGATTTATAAAAGGTGGTCAAATCCGTCGCCCAATGGTTGTTAAGTTTTTCGCCAAACTCTGAAAATACTGCCGCAACACCTTCATAAATAATATTAGAAAATACGAAGGAATTGACCTTAAAAATTTTTTATATTACTTGTTTGTGTGTAAAACAGCATTTTTTTCTGGAAAAAAACCCTAAACAGATTAACTCAAAAAGCAAAAACTTATCTAAATATAAAATTTAATGCAAAACATTAGAGTCTTTTCTGAGATACACAAAATAAATTTATATATTTATATTCACAAGAATCGCTCTTTTAAAGTTATATTCCTTTCTATAAGTTCGCTAACTCTGAACTTCTTCGAAATGCTGCCAACTGCCGCCTTCTCTGTAATAGTTTCATCACCCAAGTTTATGAGAAATCGCCAAACGTCTCTTTTTCAGCGGCAAATTTTTCTGCTGGATTTTCCAGACTCGTGCACCAATTTTAGGGTAGAAAACCAATCCATTTTTATGTCATGCGTGAGTCGTCCAGTGCCATTGAGGCAGGCATTCTAGAAACAATGACCCGGTGTCAGCTCCTCTAGTGACATATGTCCCTTTTGTTCTGTTCCCGGTATCCGGCAATGTCACGGACCAGTAGGCATTTTAATATCCGGGCCTATTCACAGAAGATCAATGTACAAACATTTCTCTTGGATTCTGGAGAAGTTATTTTGCAGGGTGGCGATTGACGGTCCTTTAAGGTCGAGGCATTGGCTACTGACCTCATCAACATTTTGCAAAAGTGACCGTTCAGAACATTGCTCATTTGCTTCATCTTTGAAGGCTAGAGAACAATCTTAAGATGAATTATCCCATGGCTATTTGTGTATGCAAACTATTACATTCATTTACAAACCTTGCTACGGATTGATAGGATTCCTTTGTCTTGGATATGTTGATTTATTTTGTAATTGGCAGAGAATTTAAATTGTCTAATCGAAAACGCGAAGGATATGTTTATATTTAGGATTAATCCGGGTGTATCTAATGCCTTTGTGAGCAATGTTTTGATTTCCTTTTATAACATTAATGATTTTTTGATGATTATTTATTTCATTTATTTTGTTTTACAGCAAAAAAGAATTATTTATTTCATTTTATATGATGGGGGGGACAAAAATGAATAAATGGCTTTTGCGAGTACAGTAAAAACTCTTTATTCGCGGGGTATATATTCCATAAATATGCCACGAATGCAGAAACCGTGAATACGGAAGGCTCATTTATACGGAATTATAGGAGATAGTTCCTAGAAGACAAAATAAAAAAAAATATATATATATATAAAAAAATCGATTTAATTGAAGTTTTTGAACATTTAATTATCTTAAGGCTTAGACAATGATTTGAAGAATTTTGTCATTTTCTCTTGCTTGGCAGTTTTCAAAAGCTCCTGCCATTCAGACAGATACGCAGCAGTGGCATTACCAATTTGCCTCTTAAAAATTAAGCTTCGTTCCATGGACGGATCAATGTTCATAAAGAAATCGCAAAGCTCATTTGCCATTCTTAAACCTTCACTAAGATTTTTCAAATTGTTTCCAGTGCTTGTTGAAACCTCTTCTTCAATGGGCTGTGAAATTAACATTTCCTCCCAGTCGGTTTCAGTCAGGTTTTCATCTTGCGATTCAAGCGATTCCTGAATATCACTTGATACTATCTGTTCGAACCCATCTCGTCCTATTCCATTCGCGATTTTGGCTATGTTTGCAGTTTGCATCTAACGACATACTTTAGACAAAGTTGTAATAAGATCTATTTTACTTTTTTTATTAGTCCATTTGACGGCATTTACTAAGGATATTGGGTTGGCTACCTATTGAAATCCTTTTATTATTATGTATGTACTTATTAGATCCACGAATAAAGAAATTTTTGGCAGCGAATAGAGGAATTGGGTCGCATTTTTTTAATCCACGAATAGTGAAAACGCGAATGAAGGAAGTGCAAATAAGGAGCTTTTACTGTATTGTATTTGTTTCATTTTATATCAAGCAATACCATGTGGGAACAAAAATAACTAAATAGCTTTTGCGAGTAAAATATTTGTTTCATTTTATAACAAGAAGTATGATGAGCGGACAAAAATAACTAAATGGCTTTTGCGAGTATTTCATTTGTTTCATTTTGTTGGATTCCGGAGAAGTTATTTTGTAAGGTGGCGATTGACGGTCTTTCAAGGTCAAGGCATTGGCTACTAACATCATCAACATTTTGCAAAAGTGACCGTTCTGAACAGGGTCTCATTTGCTTCATCTTTGAAGGCCAGAGAGCAATTTTTTCAATAAATAATAAGATGAATTGTATCATGCTCTTTGTGTATGCAAACTATTACATTCATTATACATCCATTTGCAAACTGGAATTTTTCTTCCTACTATGTATTGGTTGGATTCCTTTGTCTTGGATATGCTGAATTATTTTCTAATTGACAGGAAATTTAAATTGTATAATAGTTCTATCCGAAAACGCGAAGGATATGTTTATATTTAGGATTAATCCAGGTGTATCTAATGCTCTCAGCAAAAAAGCATGCTTTGCATTTTCTCATACATGACCAAATTTTTTATACCAAATTTGAAATAAAAAAATATTATTTTAAATTAGCGAAGCATTTGAGTATCATCAGTTCATTAGTTTCTATATATATATATATATATATATATATATATATATATATATATATATAAAATTCTAATGTACGCGGAATGTTAATTTTTTTGATTACTTCCTGTCGAATTTCAACAATGAAATATCAACAAATTCCTGTACGAACTTTCCAACATGCTTGCTTAAACGTTTTAGCAGCTGCAATTGGTAATAATTTACTTGTTATGAAATACAGTATGATGAAATTCAATAATTCAAAACATTTAATCGCATGGTTTTGTTTGCGTTAAATTTAAAATAAAAAATGACCTTCTTTGGGTGGAACAGGATTTCCATATCTACCATTATTTCGTGTTCTACATCGGTGACTAAAATTGTGGACACTTCTGAAAATTTTTATGCTTTCTAACTTTGTATGCTTGTAGAAAGCTTGCTTTTCACAAAATGCGAACTTTATATAAAGATTTCTCTCATTTTAAAGATATTTAATGCTGATTTTAAAATTCAGATATTTGCAATACGAAAACAGTTGAGTGGCAATAATCCACGAGATACATTAGATGCTGATGACTGCAGTGAGCTATCAGTATTTAATAGGGTAGCTTTTATTTTCCATTAGCTGATACCGGGCGCGTTGCTGCAGCAGAAGAAATAATCTTGGAAATATCGTTTGAATTTTGATATAGTTATTTTGTTGAATAAAGAGTGATATTTATTTTCTTGTCGGCAATGGATATATTCATTGAAATGGAAGGATATATAAAGCAGAAGCATAAATAGAATTTATTCTATTCTCCAAAACAAATATTCATTTTTATGTATTCGATTTGTGTATTCTTTTAGAATTGTAATGCTTGGTGTCCTTTCAGAAGGAGAATGAAAGAAACTATTTGTCGTGTCTCGTGATTCGCTTCATATTCGTTCGAAATTCTCAAATTTAATAGTAGAAAATGGGATTAAAATAGTTTCTTTTAAAATTGATTAAAGATTTTAAAAAATTGTACCATAAAATCTTTAATATAGTTGAAAAGATCATTTTTTGAAAACTAAGATGGTGTAAAATCATTTGTATTGTAATATTTTCGGAAGTGATTGCAAAAAACGCTAAAATTTTATTAAATGTTTTGTTAAAATTTCAAACCTATTGGACTGGTCCCCCTAAAACTTTCTCTCACACTCTTTAATAAAACTATTACCTCAGAGAAAGACTTACATTGCGTAGAGATAACTACGAAATATGAACATCTTGCTTGAATGTAGCATCTCTACTGAATCTGTCGTGTCTGCTTGGCGAGTTATTTGGTGGTTTATAAATGTGGAAAATAGATCTAAAAATATTTTTTATACTTTAGGATGTTTGTATTATGCCTATAACATTCGCGAAAGATTCAACTTCGACAATATGTTTCGAATTCGACCCTAACTTCACCAATATGTTGTCGAAGTTTTATCGGAATCGGATGAGCGGTATGGTAGCTCATAAGAGACATACAGACAAACATTTATTTTTATTTATATAGATAACAAATACCCACTGTCACTTCCTTGAGCTCACGAGATTTTTAAATTCTTACTTCGTTATTGCACGGTGCCAGGAAATAATTATAGTCTCAATTAATTCTCTGTAATTTGATTATGGCTTTCTTTCATCTTGAAAAGTCTTGAAAACTTTTCAATTTGTATTCTTCTATATTGAAGATGGTATTCTTTTATCTATAGTCTTTTTATTTTTCTGTCATCAGCAGATGTAGTGCACCTTTTTGAGCCATTTCCTGCTTTTTTAAAATTATATTTGCCTTCTGATAACGTAAACAAAATTTTCGGTCTCCAGATGTAGACACTGAATTAACCACCTTCAGTATACGAAAGTTTATGTAACCCAAAAATCTTTCTCTTCGTAGGTTCCCCAAACATTCTTTTCTTCAATGGCATTGCTTTCTGAATATGTATTAGAAATGTTTACACAAATTCTAAAGGCATATTAAAAAGTTGAAAGAAACTTCTAACTTGGAATTTAATTACATTTAAAACAGTCTTCCTTGGATAGGAAAAAGCCTAATAATGACTTATTCCAGCTTTAAGCAGGATGTCAGCTTCGACTGGCAGTTCATAACAATTGATTGGTCCTCAGATCAAGAGCAGCGATGTGTCAGGAAAGTTAGAAATAAATAACAGTCCTCTTTATCACTGTGTTTGCTATTCGGATTAAAGCAAGAGTAACTATTTTCGTATTACAAATATTTGAATTTTTCTTTTTTGTATTGAAATCAGTATTAAATTTCCTTTAAAATGTTTGCATTTTGTCAAATGTAACATCTTCTATAAGCCTACAAAGTTAAAAAACGTAATTTCAAAAAAGATGGTCAAAAATGTTCATAATTTTATTTCAACTTCTGCATTTTTTTCAATATTTTATTTCAAAAATTTTAATGTCTCTTTCTTTTCAACAACGCAATCATTTGTAGTTCTGTAATGACATATGAATAACATTTAAGTCGGGCATGTAACCAGTAGCGAATCAAGGTGGGAGGGGATATATAAATATCCCAGATGCCAGTCTTAATAGGAATTATTGAATACAATATATATTTGTTTAATGTATAATAATATAATAATAGTAATGTGTTTGTTTCATTTTGAAAGAAATAGGGCGAGGGGACAAAAATAACTAAATGGCTTTTGCGAGATGTATTCGTTTCATTTTATGTCGAGTAATATGATGAGGGGACAAAAATAACAAAATAGCTGTTGCAAGTAATATATTTCATTCATTTTATGACAAGAATTATGATTAGGGAACAAAATAAGTAAATGGTTTTTGCGAGTATTGTATTTATTTCATTTTATAACAAGAAATATGATTAAGGGACAAAAATAAATAAATGGTCTTTGCGAGTGTTGTATTTGTTTTATTTTCTGCCAAGAAATAAGATGAAAGAACAAAAATAACTAAATGGCTTTTGTGAGTAATGTATCTATTTCATTTTGTGTAATGAAATATGAGGAGGGGACAAAGATAACTACATGGCTTTTGCGTGTATTGTATTTAGTTCATTTTATGTCAAGAAACAGGATGAAGAAACAAAAATAATTAAATGGCTTTTGCGAGTAATGTATTTGTTTCATGTTACGAGAAATATGATGAGGGGACAAATTAATTAAATAGCTCTTATAAGTAGTATATTTGTTTCATTTTAGAACAAGAAATATGATGAGAGAACTTTGAGTAATGTATTTGTTTCATTTTATAACAATTATGATGCGGAGATCTGATACACCACAGGACGTGACAGAATATCAAAGATCGAAACTTTCTATTTAATAGTCGACACATATATATCTTTTAAACTGAAAGTGAAACGGTGTTAATGTACATCATTTGTAATCACCTTTCTTGTAAAAATGATGCTGCAGCACATTTTTAACGCGTTCTTTTGTTTTCCTCAGGTGCCCTGTAGAACCGAGCGTAGTGCAGGCCCTGGACAGGCTACCAGGCTCCAAGTCCTTGATGGCACCTTTCCAAGCCTTCAAGTTTGCTTCTGACGCAGCGGTCCAGTTCCAGATGACCGTCTCCTACTGTCTCGACAATTGTCCGCCGGTAAGAAAAAGAAGCCTTTTTATTTAACTTTCTGTAACAATCCGGGGTGGGTACCTCAAAATGAGAATGAGATGCTTTCGGTATGGTGGTTGGATCTCGCAAACCCGATGGGCACAATCAGGGCCTGCCATTGACGAAGTGATTAATCACCAACATCCCTCCACATCTTCCCGTTCACCTAAAGATAGGTGTTAATTAAACAATAATTAAACAGAATTAGGTTAATTAAACAGAAATAGGTCTAATTAAACAGGGAAGACAAGCTTTCTTTGAACGGATTTTGCTTAAAATTTGATAGAAATCTACAGTCGGAAAACTTATACCAAAATTTCAAGAGTCTAGCTCAAACCCTTCCGAAATCTTTGTCACAGACAGACAGGCGGACATTTTCCAAATATGTGTTTTTTGACCTGAGGGAATTTCCAAAACGCATTGATTTATCAAAATCTTGAGTTTAAATTTTTTTCGACGATTATTACGTATTCTCTGTAATTTATATACGGTCCCATGGGAAGGGGGGGGGGACACCTTGTAATTGAGGATGAGAAGCAAGCCGGCCATCTGGGGGGGGCAGGCCCCAAGACTGAGGAGGGCCCCCACCGTGATTAAGAATTAAAACAATGTTCTGAACAGTAATAATGTTGCACATATTAAAAGTCTGCAAGCTTGTTTCCATGTGACTGGTTGAGCATCGACTGACGCCTTTATTAGGCAAAGATCGCAGTGATATCTATAAAAAGACGGGAAATGTTCATTTATGAATAAGGGAATCCCCTTCAGACATGTTAAGACAGAGCATATATATAATGTATCTCTCTCTCTCACTCACTCTATCTCTCTCTCTCTCTCTCTCTCTCTTTATATATATATATATATATATATATATATAGGGAAACTTTGAATTAATAGTAGGAATTGAAAAAGAATTTAAACATTTGCCGGAAAATTCAACAACGTCTAGACAGGATTGTGTAACATCACTGAGACCTAAATTTGGAAAATGGATAGAAAAAATATTTGTAACATAAATTGCTGGAGGTTTAGTATTTAGAATTCTATTTTGGGCAACGAATGTTTTCAGCGTATATCATAGCTTTGACTATACATATTTTTTCAGTGGAATTTCATATCTTCCATTTGGGTTATAAATATTTCTGTTAGAGCGTCACCTATTGAATGTTAAATTATAATAAATCCGAAAAAAATAATCCTTTGTGCAGAATTCTTGACTACAAATTCATTGTTGACATTTTATCGTGAATTTCATCTGCTCAATCGGCAGTTACTGTTGCATTCATTCACAAAAGATTCCTGTTTTGAGCACGAACAATAAATTCTGTTAACGTTCTCAAAATGTTTTGGTGTTGGAATACCTGCCTACGATTGCTTTTAGCAAAGTTTGTGTGAATTCAATGTTTTCTGTTTTGATAAAAGCCTTAAAACATCGTATCTGTATCGTTCTCTTCCTGTATAAATAGCCCTAATGTTGCTTTACAACGGGACGTTAAAATAACTAAACTAAACTAAACTTCTCTTCCTGCACAACGTTTGTTATTTCAGATACTTGAACGAAATATGCGATATGTTATCACTTGTAGGTTAAAAAAATTTTAAGGTCACGATTTAAATTTGTTGTTTACAACACAAACAACTTAGTTAAAGTTTACAGATATTTAAAGAGGATTGTATCTTTTTATAGGCATCCAAAAGAACGTCCAAAACAAGAAAAATGCAATTTGCGTTTAGGAAGTGGAAAATTTTCAGAATTATAAATAAATCTCGATTTTTCAAGATATGATTGTTATCCAAAATGCGCCTAGAAGATCCTGGAAACATTATTTGCAAACTTTCTCTTTAAATGCAATACTTTTCGTATATTTTGATAGTATTAATACGGGTTTAGTTTAATTTAGCTATATTAGCTTCCCGTTTTGAAATAACACAAGGACTGTTTTGGGATAGACTTCGTTAATTCGAATCGCGGTCAGATAACGAGGACGACACCTGAGCTGACATCTTCCTTTCCAAACATCAACGTATTGAAATTTTTAGAGAAACAGCAGTACAAAGGGTTATCGATACTGCCATGCTCAGGGGTCGACTGTACTCAAGAAGCAGTACAGAGGGATTATTTACCTTTTAGCTGAGGCTCTCGTATCTGTTAAACATATGCAAAGTCCTCTAAGTTCCCATAACAAATTATACCTCTGGGGGTACTGAATCAAGGGTGAGTCGGTCTCTGATTTGGATCTCAATTCTCACTTGCGGATGGATGAATGAGTATGACCGCCCCCTCAAAAGGGTTGCGTCGTGTGTGTTCGAGCAAAGTCGTCCTTTCACTTTAACGGCGCTCGTTCACAACGAAAGGCGCAAACCCCTGCCTTCATTTGAAAGAGCTCCGCTCATTCGGACTTGGTAGGACCAAGTGGCATTAGACCCACCCACCACCACCATAAATTTTTTTATAATTATTCCTTTTTTTTTTTTTTTTTTTTTTTTTTCATTTTGGCATCACAGACGTCTCAGAATTTTGATATCTGTAACATTAACTTTCTAACTTAAAAAAAAGGAATTTAGGGAAAGTATGCTAAATATTTGTTTTTCAAATATTCCATTATAAGCTGTCTTAGGATATGTTGTACAAATAAAAGTAGCCATGCAGTTGAAACATTTGGAATTACTATTAATTAATATTCTCTTAAATCAACATTATGTGATTTTTGTTCACCTTCATTCGTCATTGTAAACATAAAATGGGGTAAAAAAAAACACAACAGAAAATTATTTTTTCCCCTAGATATTGTTTGGCAGCGGATTCTAAAGCCCTCAGCGTTTGTGCGCATGCCTTAGGAAGGATTTAATTCCACAATATAGGGGTGAAAGTAAAAATGAAAGGAGGAGATATTTATTTTTAATAATAAATTAAATTCTGGAAATGCGCGCATCTTTCCGCGTCTCACACCTAAGTGAGATAGAATCGCCGAAAAGTGGTTGTCCTAGGATATTAAAATAAACGTACAATTTATTTCAGAATATATTTTTCCAAATAATTTCCTTTTAGGAAAATAAATGACTGTTTTTGTACTTACTGTAATATGCGATAAAAATTCTAAAAGAATTTCCAAAGCATTTCATCATTTCAAACTGAATAATCCGGGAGAAATTCATAAATTAAGAGATTTAACTCTTAAATTTTCTTTTCTTTTTTTCTAAAACATTTATTTGCTTAAAACATAAATCGATTATTTTCTCGATATTTATTTTTTCTTCCGTGTTGTTAAACACAATAATGATTACCTTTTACTAAAACAATCAAAGCCTCTTCTTACGAAAAAAAAAAGAAAAGAAAAGAAAAGGAAGAAAAAAAAAAAGTTTGTTTTATTCAGAAGTTGACTTTTATTCGACAATTTCTCTCTTTTCGGAGTATTGCTGTCGGTGTTGCTGCTGCTGTTGAAAATTCTAAACTGTATTCAAATTGTATTTGTTTTTAACTGCAATCGTGACTGAAATATCAATCCCGCCGCTCTCTATCGTAGCCCAGAGGCAAATTTCCGGTTCTTTCGAAAATAAACGCACACACTAACTGAGCGTAAAAAGAGAGTTAATCATGCATAAGCAAAATGGAGCAGTTAAGACAGTGCTCATTGTTTTTGTTCCGAAAAGTATTCTTTCTTTCTTTATTTTTTCTCTTATCGTCTGCAGTTATCATGGATCACGTGTCGCAGCATCGTTTAACGAACTTCGTCCAAATAATGAATTTATTTTTGATGAATGGATGCAAATATAAATCGCTTTATCGAATTTCTCTGCCGAGCTTTAAAGGTTAGGTTTCTAGAACGATCAATCATTTAATTTTTGAATATTCTAAATCATGTTTAAAAAAAAAGCGAATTTTAAGAAGTGGAAGATGAATTTACTGTATATTTATTCATTTGTTTGGAATAATTTAAAAACGGGTTTCATTTTCTTTCAGGTGGAAAGTGACCTGAAAGGTTTCTTTAACTTTTATTATCTATTTATTTATTTCAGGTGGCCAGTTGATATGCAGATAAAGTAGTTACATTTGTTTTTATATAAATTGTTTGAATATAACTTAACGCATGATTTTGTCAAATTGTTGAATATTAAATGGTGTTTTTTTAATTGTGACAGTTGCATAACACCATAGAGCAATTAAAAACGTAAATATCCAGTTAATATTTGTTTTAAATTTCATGGCATTGTAACCGTTTTTTGTCTTGTTATGTTACACATATTAAAACTGAATCGTTTTTCTTTAGCTTTTAATATTCATAGAGAGTCACGTGACTCAATATTTAATAAAACATGAATACGGTTTGAATTTCAAGATAACAACGCAATCTATTGCTAATAATTAGGCAAAAAAATTATTTCCAAAGTACAGCTTAAGTTTCCACTATTATTAAAATGGTAATATTGAACAGAGGTTTTCTTACATTTTAAAATGGTGTAGAAATCATTTTTACACAATTTGATTCTTTAAATAAAGTTTTATTGTGGAAATAAGTTAATGCAGAAAAATTTCAAACTTTAAATTAATTTTTAACTAAAATGTCATGAACGGTTTGAAATGTCATGAACGGTTTGAATTTCAAGATTTTAAGATGTGATCTATTGTTAAGAACTAGTTAAAAAAAATTTAAGAGCCAAAGTACAGACGAAGTTTCCACTATTATTAAAATGGTAATATTGAACAGAGGCTTTCTTACATTTCAAAATGGTGTAGAAATCATTTTTACACAATTAAATTTCTTTAATAATATTTTATCGTGGAAATAAGTTAATGCTGAAAAATGCAAATTAATTTTTAATTAAAATTTTAAATAAAATGTTTAAAAATTCACTTTGAGGTTTACAACCTCCAGATTAATTACTACAATTGACTACTACCCTCCAAATTTACAAGAATTTGCACCTAGTTTGGTAGCTATTTTTTTTAAAAAACTTATAGATTAATATAAAAATACTTAGCAAATTTGTCTTCCGATTTCATATTAAAAGTCAGTTTGGGCTGCCATTTGGCTGTTTAAAAATAATCGTTTTTGACTATTGATGAAATTATACATTTCATATAGAATATTGTTTTCATTATAGAAATAGCCATATTATTTTTTCAAGTTTAAAGGTTAAATACAAGATCAAATGCTTATACTCTCATTAACAATTATTCTGGAAATATTAGTACTATTCATTTCTTTTATTTCTCTGAAAATTATTCTTTCAGAAAATTCAAAACTAAATAAAGTGAAATTCTGAAGGCTTTCCAAAACTATACTTTTAGCATCTTTGCCGTCTTTCAAATGAATCATATTGATAAGCAACTGATCGATTTTTATTTCATGCATTAATATTATATATGGGAC
>JAPMOQ010007347.1:238873-284547 GCA_026543055.1 Argiope trifasciata | reverse complement strand
TATATATATATATATATTTGAAAATATAACATATTTTGATAAAAAGGAAAATTTGTAGTAAATTCTAATGAAATTTAACCAAAATAGTTAACACTCTACACAAAACTGTAGTTCAGCAATCCTATTTTTCTTTTACATAAGTTATAGAATATAATGGTGAATGAAATGAACCAAAATCTAAGAAATATTTTCAGATGCAAAGAAATTATAGGGGAAAGTATACTTATATATGCATTTTTTCCATAAATTCACAACTTTATTCTTCTAAAAACACCTATAAATGAAAAAATATTTCACCAGCAATAAAACATTTGGTTCATTTCATTGCCGATATTATTTAAAACACACGTTGAAATTTTTATGTGAATACCTCTATTAGTGGTTAAGATACCATGTTAACGGTGGAGAATTTTTATAAAAATTGCAGATTTGAAAAACTGAAGACAAATTTTAGCTGAAAAAAATATGTTTTGCTAAATTACCCTTGGATTATCGTCCAGGTTTTCCTATTCCTAGAAAATATAAACTTTTGGAAAGAGTAAAATCTTAACAAGAAGAAATAACACTTTTTTTTAAAAACCACCAATGTGGGAGATAATCTGTTTTTAACATAGTCCGATATCTTAAAATGTCATTGATCATAAGTAAAAAAAGTCAAAAGATGTTCCTCAGGCAAATACCTAAAGCAAAAGTGACCTTACACTTGAAAAAAAAAAATACTGAATTCGCAGAATCTGATTTTAAAAGGATTAAAAACAAAACTATTGGAAAGCAAACTTTTGATTCCGTCTTTACAAATTAATCAATCACTAAATATCTCCTTTCAGGCCGAGTGCGACGTCCCCCGCTCCGCTCACACCAAATCGTTTGGCAAAAAGAAACGCCGCCGGAGGTCTACGTCCCAATTCACGGACCTGCTGCCCGGCGACGTCATCAGTGACGTCACCATGGAGAGTCCCATGTTCCTCGTGACCAACCTCAAGCCCACGCTCGACACGGAACAGCCTAGCCGATGGGAACACCAACTTCACTCCAAAGATCACTCTGAGGGTAGGTTTCACCACTTGTTGCTTGCTTTGATACCAGTGAACGGTAGTTTTTGTGGTGTTTTTCGGTGTTTGTATGCACTTTCGACCTCGTAATCGAGAGATTCGCTTGGAATTTAGAAGGCTTGGTGATTGGATGATATGTTTTGGCGTGAGAAAAAAGTGTTCGGAAACTTCAGTTCGCTAAATTTTTAAAGTGAAATTTAACTTTTGAATTCTTGAATTAGAGAATCAAGAGTGCTGAGATCTCAATCCATTCTCTGAGTGTATTCTATGTTCCTGGCATCCAGAATTGTTGAATTAGAGCTCTAAAGGTGATGAGATCTCTTCTCTGAGAGTATTCCATGTTCCTGGAATTTATGGGGTATCATGTGTCCTGGAGTATTCTATCTTTCTGGCATTCGGAATGAGAGCACCGATGTAGATGGATGTGCCCGGACACTCAATCATAGTTATTTTCTATCAATAGGGAAGGCAGGATTATAAAGATCTTCCTATTTTCCCTTCATGTTCAACAAATAACGGGATGCAGTTTCAATGGCTTATTATAGATAGGTAGCCTCTGGGCCAAAAGCTTTTTTCCTGCCTCTGACACCATTTGTTGTTGTTGCTCCTTAGGGCACTTTTGCACGCCAGTTATCTGTCAGCGATTTAAGCCAAAATATTCATCTTTTGTTTGTTCAGTAGCGCCAACTAGGGCCAAGAATACGACTTACCCTCTACATAGTGCACATTCGTTTGCACAATCCCTTTTTAAAGAGAGGCACATTCATACACCTCACAGATAGAACACAGAGCAACCATGTCCGAACCGGGACTCGAACCTGGGACGTCCATATCACGGAGAAGACGCGCTGCCCCTAGGACAGGCAAAATTATTGTTGTTTTAATAAGAAACCACAAAACAATATAAATTAGCAAATCAAAATGTCTCAAATGATTGAGACATTTTTATTTGCATATTTGAATTGAATTACTCAAACAAACTCAAAATCTTTCAATTACTGAATGAAGTATTTGGAAGTGTAACTCCAAGAAATAAATTCAAACCATTTCTCCTCTTATCTAAAGCTTGACGGGACACTTTTAAGCATTTAACTGGCACAGAATGCTATCATCAAGAGAGTTTTAAAAGGCACCGGCAACATCAGACGATCTGTATCCCCCACCCCTTCTCAGAAATTCACTTTTCCGAAAAGATTCGTGGAATCTATAGTGAGGTATTCCAAGAATTAAAACCCATCACTTTCCCCTGTGCCTTAAGGGCGGCATTACCAATCAGCAGCGCGAGAAATTTTTCAACTTGGCTGTGTTCCCTCGCTTCGTTGCCCTCCCAATTAGCATGTCTGTCTGTCCCTTGATTAATTGCTCGCTACCTTGTTACCTTCCGTGCTAACCCCCCCCCCTCGCCACCACTGACCGACTGCTTTGTCAGAACACCCTTTCACTTTTCGCGAAAACCACCTGCCCTTTTTGGAGGCGGTGCCTTGCTCAGACAAAGGCCTTCAAGAACCCATTTCTGTTGTCTTTCTTTCGCAAAATTGGATGAAGGTATCGTTTGCGGTAATTATGATGGGGGTATTGCGACGGCACCTCCCTGCCAATGGACCGGCCATCACGTGATCCAAAATGAAACAGGATACGTCCATTGTGAGTGAGTTAAAAGCGAACTATTGATGTTGCTTTCTAGAGTTTAAAAAAAAAAACTCCACCTCTTAATAAAGTGGTTCCGTATGTGTAATTGCCTTGCTTTCTCTTTCGTTTCACTTTTTTTTTTCTTTTTTCAAAGATCACGAGCTCTTGCGCTCAGTTGCAGTTAATCCCTCATTAACTGGGGTTAAAAATTATTGTTAAGTGTAATTATAAAGAGTTTCTGACTAAGGCAACGGCTTTTTAAGTTGGGGCATTTGTTTTTGCAGATTGTAAAATAGTTTTTCAGCTTCTTTAGTTGAGCTTTCATTTCATTGTTTTTCTCCTTAAAGGTTAGTGACTTACTTAGTTGTTATCTTTTGTAAATTTCTTTTTAAGAAAGTGAAACAATGACTCAAAAGAGTTCTTTTTTTCTTAAAAATTTTTGTATAGATTTATTTAGGGAGAAATATGAAGACACTAATGATGAGAAACAACGAGTGTGTTCCACCTCGTCAAAATCTTTAATGATATCTTTGTTTGAAAAGTCTTTATTTATAGGCATAGTCTGAAACTGTTGCTTTTTTCTATGCTGATGTGTTGTCGTGTTGCTACTCATTATGTTTATGAGGTGTAATATATTCAAAGTGTTAGGATCGTTAGATGAAATCTAAAGTTTTTTTTTTTTTTTTTTGATCATGTAAATTTTTCCATTTTCAAGATAATTGTTAGTTAAAATTAAATTTAAAAAATCTTGTGAACATGAAGATACATAAAATAAGTAAGATTTTTTAAATAATTAATTCAATTCCTTCTTTGGTCAATAAAGACAAATTTTATTTTAGTTACTTTTTATTAAATAATTATCAAAAAATTTATTAAGTATTCAAAAATTACAGATTTTCGCAAGAATTGATCTCACATTCTTCTCCATCACATGTGGGGCCACGGTGGCCTGGTGGTAAGGTCTCGGCTTCAGAACTGGAGGGTTTCAAGTTCGAGACTCGATTCCACCGAAGGACCGTCATGTAAGGGGGCTTCTTGCACTTTAAATCTGTCAGGTCAAATGTCTTCCCGCTGGTGTGGCGTGGTGTTTAGAAGGTGGTGCCAGTTCAGGTGTCGTCCTCCTCATCTGACCGTGGTTCAAAATGACGAGATCCGTTCCAAAATAGCTCTCATGTTGCTTTTCAATGGGACATTAATATAACTAAATTAAACATCTCCATCACGTGAAAAATACTGAAATCCTTGTATTTCACCGATGGAGCTGCTGATTTCAATTTTCATTACACATGCTAAAACTCTATTTAAAGTATTGAAAACTAAACAAATTTAAAGAATGAATTAATATTTTTTTAAAAACTGCATTAACATCAATTACTACCAGTTTAAAAACAATGTGTGTGAACTATAGTGGATGAATAAAAAGTATTTTATTAAGGATTGAAAATTTGAACAAGATATATATATACATAGGGAGGATGTGAGCTAATAAACATGTTTAAAAAAATGTTTAACAGAATAATATTTTTTTTAAAAGTATTTAAGAGAATACTTATAAAGACAACTCTGCTAAATATCTGTTGAAATTATTTACTTAGAGGCATGGAATTTTGTATTCAAACAGCACATAAGGATATATACATCGAATATTTTTTTTAAAAAAATTCAGATGCGTATAACATTTTTAAAAGCAAAATTTTGAAAAGAATGATGTTTAAAAAAATTAAATGCTGGATGAATTTGAATATTTTCATTATTTCTTAAAAATACATTTGGAACAAAACTGCTGTTATCTTATGAATTCATTTACATTTTGATACGTAATTTTTAGTAAATGTTAAAAAGCAATACATAACGAATTAAAAAAATTTTATTTTTAAGATTATTATTGACTTTTAACTATTTAAATTGAACATAAGCCTAAAATAGATGCTACAGTTATTGTAACCATTTATCTAAAGTTTTTATTATAAATTGTGTATAATATGCTCAAAAACTAAATAATTTGAAGTATTTCAAAACCATGTAAATCCGAAACAATTCTTTTCGTGAAAAAACCATTTTTAATATATTTATACAACCGAGTCTAGTAATTATAACTCTTCTTTTTACAATTCATATTTTGAGGCTATTTAAAATATATGCTAATTTTCGGATAAATATTCGGATTCATGATTCTCAATTAAAAGAATTCTTTTAGAATTATATATGTATATATCTTCGAAAAATCAAGTTTATAAACTGCATTGAATGATGAATCTAACAGAAGTTCCGATAATAGAAAGATACGAAATTTCATTGCTTTTTATCAAAACATGTTTTCTTCTAATTTCGGTGCGCATATTCATTCTATTTGTTACAATCAAATTAAATTTTATACAATAATATTTATAAGCATTATGCATCTGTTAAAAGAATTTTAAAATTTTCAAAGCAGTAATATTTGTCTTTAGAGACTTCTTATCATTCAAAATATCATATTTAAAAAAATTTCAGGTTACGGGACATTCGTCATTTTTTAAAATTTTTTATTTTAAACGTATTTAAATGAAAATAAGCTCACTTTTATTATTAAATATATTAATAATAATATATAATATATTAATAATAATAATAATATATATATATAATATGCTAATATATTAATTTCAGAATGCCTTTATTCAGAATTGTTATCTTTTTCGCGTACTGATTTGGGATGAGCTTGAAAACAATATCACATTATTAATATATAATAATAACATCATAAAAATATTCGATTTGCCATTTAAAAATACTTTTTGAAACAAATATTTTCTACTAGTTCATAATTAAAATAAATCATTCCTTCTTTTCGCCCTAAATTTACTCCCAGATGTTAAATTTTACTTGCGAAATATTTCCAATTAATTACAACTGAAATTTCAGCACTTTTTACTATAAATAATTGAAATTTCCTTGTTCTCTTATAGATATAAAAAATTGTTATAATTATTAATATTTTATCTATAAATTATGCGTTATTTATTATTTTTATATTAATTTTGGTGTGATTATATTGTCACTTGGACAGAACTCACGAAGACACAGGAAGTAGAGTGAAATCCATTTATTAACTCAACTCTGAACTAAGAACCCTGTGACTGAGAGATCTTCAGCTTTCATACAGGAAGGGAAAGTTCCAGAATACCTTTCTGGAGACAGTGGGAAAAGTACAGAGCTCTCATCTGGTGAATTAGAGAAAGGTCCAGAATCTTCTGGAACACGAAATAAAGGAAAAACAAATGTTAGGTCTTCTGGTATTCGGACACATGATCTCCTGACTGCGAGCCCAGCGACATAACCATTCAGCTATGCAGACTCGGCAATGCTTCGTGCGGCAATATTCATCTATACTTGTAATAAAGCTCAATGTGTGTGTGTGTGTGTTGGCTCTCCACAGACCAGACTGTTGGACCTACAGCTACCAAATTTGGTACATGTATACCTTGGAGGTCCGGAATGAGCACCTCGGAGCCCGTTTTTCAAAATTTTAATTAGAATTTGAATTCATTAAAAATTAAGTGAAATGCCGACGTTTTTCCGCTATAACTTCCGAAAATATTATCGCACAAAGGTCATTTTTGCATCAAATTAAAGGTAAAAAAATTAGATATCTAATGATGCCAGTGTTTTAACTTAAGCCTCTATTTTTAATGAATTTTTAAACTATATTTTTCGACAATATATTTTTAACTTAAACCTCAATTTTTAATGAATTTTTAAACTATATTTTTCAACAATATACTTTTGCATCAAATTAAAGGTTAAAAAAAAATAGCCTTCTAATGATGCCAGTGTTTTAACTTCAGCCTCTATTTTTAATGAATTTTTAAATTATATTTTTCAACAATATATTTCGGACAAAACAATGAAATTAAATTGCGTTATTTATTAATTTTTAAATCTATTTTTAAACTTAGTTTTTCCTTTATTCAGATCATCGAGTTTTCATCACTGTAACATTAACTTCAAATCAACCTTATAGTACCCGAAACGAATTGGCTCAGTTCCCCACCATGGGAATAACTCATCAAAAGTTCCCACTTCTTATTTACTTTTATGCTTCCGAGTTTGGCTTAATTAGTTCCCACTTTATTCCTGGGGACAACGCATTCGTTATTCTCAATTCTTACTTTTTGATGGGAGTTTTATTTTGTGTGTGACTCGAATGCAGAAGGGGCTCTTGTTTTTCTCCCGCCACCATCCCTCGAGCTCCTGCCTGAACTGTTGGGTCGGGTTCACCACGTTTCGGTATAAGTCCTCATTTTGTATTCGCTGAGCGTAAATTTTTCTGTCTTTATTAGCGTTCAAAATGTTCTTTTTTCTTTATCACTTTTTTTTTAATAATTTTTCCCTAGTCGTACTGGAATGCGTAATATTAGGTTATCCGAATATGTTGAAAGGAAAAAAATTCGTAATTTTTGATTTTTTTTAGAAACTATTTATGGTTTTTTGGATGTTTTGTAAATTATAAACACTATAAATGCAAGAACAATTCTTTGAAAATATCATATATTTTTGAGAAATGTAGCAAATTTTTATGATATTTAAGCAAAACGGTTAATATTTGTACACAAAATTGTAATGCAGCCGTCCTATTTTTCTTTGTACACAAGAATATAACAATGAATGAAATCAACCAATATCTAAGAAACATTTTGAGATTCAAAAGAGTTATGGGTAAAAATATACGTATATATACATGTAGGAATTGGGTGGGACAGAATGCCCATCCAACCACACTTAGTTCAGTGTCTAGGGTCACTGAATGAAGAAAAAGGAAGCTTTTGAATATGAAAGAGATTTATTTACAGTAAAGAAAAAGACATTTACAATTACGACAGGACTATTTACAACAGAGAAAAAAAAGAAAAAAGGAATTACTTATAGATGCCGCCAAGAGTTGTTTCATGGCGATTCGTTTTTAAAGATACATGATCGGAACGACACCCTCTCTAGTCCCCGTCCGGCGAGCGAATGCGCAGTTCGCTTTTTCTCGAATTCTTACGTCACGCGTTTTGGACTTTGGTTCAGCCATATCTAGTGATACCCGTAGCGACATCTATTGCAACAAAGTGGAAAAATATTTAACAGCAGAACTAAATATTTAATAGCAATGGCCGCTGATTAAATCTCTACATACATTTCTTCCATAAATTCACAGCTTAATTTTTCCAAAAACACCTATAAGTGATTAGGTATTTCACCTACAATAAAACTTTTGGATCATTTCTTTGCCCATATTATTTAAAAGACACGCTGAAATGTTTATGTCAATACCTCGATTAGTTTTGGGGATATCATGCCAACGGTGGAGAATTTTTATGAACTTTGAAGTTTTGAGAAAATCGAAGTGAAAGACAAATTTTAGCTGAAAAATCAGTGACCCTGGATGATAGTTCAGGCCTTCCTTTTCCTAGAAAAGATAAATTGTTTTGGGGGGAGAAATTTCTGAACTACAAAGAAATAATAAGAATTTTAAAAAAATCGCCAATGTGGTTGATAATCAATGTTTTTAATGTATTCGGGTACCTTAAGTTATAATTCTTATATTAAATTGGATTTTTTTTAAATGCAAATGTTAGAATCAACCCTATTTTAATCCTGCGATTGATTTTAATCTGTGCTAGATATTGGAAAATAGAAATAAAATCGAAATAAATTTTTTAATAATTGAAGACTTTCGCGCAAAAAGGACCCAGCTTCAACTTAGTTCAATTTGGAGTTCATGTACTATCATAAAATGTGTTCGTTTGGTGCCAGAAAGATATAACTCCAATCGTTAGTTCTAGTGTTAACTCAAGCGACGGAGCTGTCTCATTAGTTTGAGAGATATAGAGGTTGCTCCTGGTGCTACCACCAGTTTTCTACAAGTTTGATATACCGGGTGGCCAGAAATAAAACACCCCTACTCTGACCTCCCTGGATATCGAACTACTCAGTGTAAAGGCTTGAAAATTTGTGGACATACTATTCAAAAAATGGGGAAACGGATTTCACGAAAAAAAATCAGGTCCAGAAATCACCGATAGGTGGCGCTGTACCACTGGACGTATGCTGAAAAGACACAAAAACACGTTTTAAACACATTTTATTTGAAAGTACCAAGCATACATGAAACAAGGACGTTATCGATGCAGGGAATGCTGCTCAATATGGTTCCCTTCCTGAAGATGTAAAATGTGAAGTCTGTGGACAGCTTGTTCAACTGCGGATCGTAACTGGTCATCTGAGATGCTTCTCACATGCAGACTGATACTCTCTTTCAAATCTGCCAAGGTTATCAGACGTTCTCGATAAACAAGGTTTTTTAAGTGTCCCCAAAGCCAAAAATCACACGGATTAAGATCCGGTGAACGAGATGGCCAAGTTGTCGGAAACGTGCGACTGATTATTCTGTCAGTGGTGAAATGTTGGCGAAGAAACTGTTGCACAGGGAGTCCAATGTGTGGAGGTGCTCCATCTTGCATAAAAGTAATGGTGTCAAGGCATTGGCGCTGCTGCAAATGGGGTACAACAATTGTTTCGAGCATCCTTTTGTACCTGTTGGCCGTCACGGTACATGTCTCAAGGCCATTGGAAGTAACCTCTTCGAAAAAGAACGGTCCAAGGATGAATGTGGCTGTGAATCCACACCAGACTGTAACTTTCGGTGAGTGGAGTGGAATCTCTTGGAAGGTACGGGGGTTTGTCGTGTCCCATATGCGACAGTTATGGGTGTTCACTGTTCCACTGAGGTGGAAATGGGCCTCATCGCTCCACAGAATCTGCCACGGCCACGATGCATCCACTTCAACTCTAGCAAGAAATGTCAATGCAAAGGTCAGTCGCATCTCCCTGTCTGTGGCCAGCAATTGTTGATTAGGGAGGATTTTGTACGGGAAACAATGCACCATTTTTCTGAGTACGTTCCACACTGTGCTATAGGGAACACCCAAGTGTCGTGACACTGCACGTGCACTACTGCAGCCTAAAACATTATCCATTGACTGTTCAACAATACCGGTGGCAACATCTTCAACGACATCTGAACGAACCGGTTTGCGTCCTCGACCAGGCTGAACTCCAAGATGTCCAGTTTCCTCGAATCGAGCGATCATTCTCCTGAGAGCTTGTGGAAGCAATGGTCCCTTACGCAAATCCTTAAGTCGGCGAAACTCTCGAAGTGCTGCTGGAGCATTTCCTTTATTCTCGTAAAACAACTTCACAAGCAAAGCGCGTTCTGGCAGCGTGACAGCCATCACTAATAAGAATGACATTCCCCACCTTTTAACTTCTTTTATACCCAGAACATGGCTTCTAACCATGCTTTATGCAAATTTTTCTGGTTACAGTATGAAATTGCAGTTACAACGGGAGTTCTAGCTTCTTTACTATTTTTATTTTCCATAAGGGGCAGAAAAATTAAAAAGGAAGCATGGAAGCATTCCATTCCGCATAAACATTTTAATTTTTATTATTATTTGTGTCTTTTGATCATAGTTCCAGTTGTGCAGCGCCACCTATCGGTGATTTCAGGAACTAATTTTTTTTTCGTGAAATCCGTTTCCCCATATTTTGAATAGTATGTGTACAAAATTTTGAGCCTTTACACTGAGTAGTTCGATATCCATGGAGGTCAGAGTAGGGGTGTTTTATTTCTGACCACCTTGTATATTTACAAGTATGTTGTAAAGTCTGTATATTAAATTTCATACGTTTATCTCTAAGCACCTTTAAGTTATCCTTGACAAAAACAAAGACAAATCATGATGACTGTTTTTATTTTCAATTTGTGTCATTAGTTCACACTGTTCTTATGTATATATCTATCTTGTTCAAATTTTCAATCGCCAATAAAATACTTGTTATTCGTCTACTAGAGTTCAAATACATTTTTTTTTTTAGTTTTGGCGTTCATTCAGACATTTAGCTGTTGGTCTCAATAGTTTGTTGCAAGAGAGAGGTAGCTCCTGGTGCTACCGACGGTTATCTGCCCACTTGAATAATTGGAGCTACCTCCTTTTTGCAGCAAATCCTTCAATTTGCCTTCAATCGATGTTAAATCACATTCCGTTTAAAATACAAAATACAAGTTCTCGGGGAAAGAGTCTGAGCAGTCGCACCTAGGTGTGAGCACATGCTAGTAAGCACGGAGATAACCTGGCTAACTATTTTGCAAAAATTACTGTCGATGTCAACCCTACTTGAACCCATAGCACTCCAATGTCTCCTCTCAAGTACCATTCAAGGCGGTGCACCATTTTGTCGTTTATGTGATTGTTTTCTTAAATTTTGAGTGGTAACAATACTTAAGAGTGATAAAAATATATGAGTGGTTGGTGGTTATTGGAAAAACGCTAAAGTTTATTTAAAATTTTAAACCTCTCAGGATTGGTCTCCAAACAATTTCCTCATATAATCTGTAATACAGTTGTTACCTCTGAGAATGACTTGCATAGAATTTGTGTTCAATAGCTATACAATATTCAATTTTAACTTGGATTTAGCATCTCTACTGAAGCTATTGTGTCTCCACGGCGATTTATTTGGAGATTAATCCCTGGTAAAAATATGTAGATTACTTTTCCGGAAAAATTAAGCATTAAAAAAAATTCGTGTATATTAATTTTTCGGAGCAGCAAACAAGTCATCTTATTCGACAAATATTTATGCATCGAATTTCTTTTTGGAGGCCAGAAGATTAATACGAAAAGTGTTGCCTGGAAACTATGTTTAGAAAAGATGCTAGAAAAACTTAGGATTTATTTGTTTTCATTCGGACTGCAACCCGTTTTTCTGTATAATTTCATTTTAAGTTCCTATTTTTGTGTCCATAATTGGTATTTTTTAACTGTGTATGGCTTGGTGTTTATTTTAATTAGAATTATTAACCCTTTGCACTTCGAAAAGTAACCGATGCACAATTATTCACCTATACAAGAACTTGTCTACTGCTCTAAAAAATGAATGTATATATGATTGAGTTGAATTTCCACCAAAAATTAATTTACATTTTCTTACTGCTCTACTGGTATCTTCAACAATAAAAATTAAAAACCAAACAAATAAAGACATCAAAATGATGCTTGAGTGGTGCTTGAAAGGAGACATCGGAGTGCTAAGGAATAATCTTTGCACTCGGAAAAGTAATTCGGTGCAAAGTTATTTTCCCACATACTTACCTTCTCTAATGCACCGAAAAATTAAAAAAATACATGCATTTGTTTTAAGTTGAATTACTCCGAAAAAGTAATGTACATATTCTAAAACTGTATATATTCCATTCTCCCTTATAAACTGTACATTCTCCAAAAAATTAATCTATATATATTAATGTATATATTACATATTCTTACAACTCTGTTGCCATTTTTAACAATTAAATAAACAAAACGTGAAAATGATGCACCATCTTGAATAATACCGAGTGCGACGGATTAATTGTTTAATTCTGTTACTTAATTCAAATTGTTGCATTTTATCCATAACTATGCTGGCGTCCTGGCTTCCACGTGATGTGGGCACCCCGGATTCGAGTCCCGGTTCGGGCATGGGTGTTCTTTCCTTGTGTTCTATCTGTGAGGTGTGTGAATGAGTCCCCCTCCCCCTGTTAAAAGAGGTTCTGCAAGCGAATGTGTGTGTATATCATCTTCGCTTGAGCTAGAAATCCGACTTCTGTCTTCGTGTGTTCAGGGGCCTTTACCATCAGAAGCTATTGCATCCTATTTTCGTGTTAACACGGACATGACATCATCATATATATGTGGTAAATTAATTCCACGAGAGGGCGCTCAGTACTTCTTCCGATGTTAATCGGTTGTCAGAGGGGAGAGTGCAGAGAGTTCCCTACAACAAGAGGATACGAACCGTCTGTCGAGAAGGGTCGCGACTGGAAACTATTGAGACATGATCCTCTTCAAAGGGCCAAAACTGGGATTCTTGTCTTAAAGAATTCATCGGCAAATGCTCAAGGTGCCACGCGTAGGTGGAAAAGAGCAACTGAACATATCTACTGTTAATCTCCATGACATCGCAATTAATCCTTCATCAATGAAACTTCATTGTAAAAATCATCTTATTTCAATCATTCAATAAACGAATAATCTAAACCAGTGGACTGATGCATTAAAACCCATCACACCCACATATATAATATTTTATTTATTCGTAAGAGGCATATAGACAAACATTCATTTTTATTTATGTTGCGAATGAATTAATAAATTATTGTATATGAAATGTTAAATTTTACAGCTTTAAAAATAATACATTCTTTTAAATTCTGTTTTTCAGGGCACATCCACATGAAAGCCCACAGTCAAGGTCTGTGCGTCAGTCTCACTACCCTCTACATTATCGGCGCCATCATCGGGGCCTTGCAGGTAATAATCGTCTGCGTGTGCGCCTCGCTATTCTTCTGCAGAACAGAACACGACATTCGAACGAAGACGGGCACCTCCACCAAGAGCTGGCCGTCTGTCTCCAGCAGACGAAAACTCGTCTGCAGTCACTCTTAACAACTTAATAGTTGGGCACTTTCTACTCCACCCCCCCCCCTCCTTCCCCCCCCCCCCAGGGGGGGAGGGGAAAATTTGACTCGAAAGGTGTTAGCAAAAATTTGTTTTTTTTTTTTTTTTTTTTTTTTTTTTGTGCGTGTGTTTGTTCGTAATGTCATTTCGGAAAACTTTCTGATTGAACTGAGTTTTTTTTTTTTCTTTTCCTCTTATAAAATGATTTTTGATGTGAAACAGTTCAAATAACATACCGTTAGTTACAGTTACAGTTAAAATTCTTTATATCTTCCCCTTTTTTTGTTTGATATATGATTATCTTTTAATGTTTTATTTTTTTATTCTTTATAAAATTGTTCGGAAATGTGTCTTTAAATGATCAAACACATACCGACAAGAATTTTTCGGATTTTCTCTATTTTATTTTACCTATCTATTTTATCATTTTACTGTTTATAATTTTAATTATTTTTTCCTTTTTGATATATTTTAACTAAATTAAAATAGCACCAAATTCTTACATTCAAATGTTAACCCTTTGCACTCGGAAAAGTCATTCGATGCATAATTGTTCACATAATACAAGGACTCGTACAATGTCCCGAAAAGGGCTCATACAATGTTCGAAACATTTGTATTACGTGAATAATTATTCGATGCATAATTATTCACATAATGCAAATGTTCCGAAAAATAAATATATATGATTGTTTATGTTAAATTTACTTGAAAAATTAATCTATATCTTTTTACCATTCCGTAGAAATTTTTAACAATAAAAATTAAGAAATGAATAAATAAAGAATCAAAATGATGCACCATCTGAAATGGTGAGTTAGAGGTACCATACGAGTGCAAAGGGTTAATATTTGTGAAAATTCTCAACTAACTTCATTGCAAATGCTGTAGATCATAAGAAACTTGCCTTTTCTACAGGTGTTTAGTGGTTTTTATTAAATACTCAAGAAAATGTGATAATATTAGAAAAAAAATGGCCGGATTTGAAACATTTACAAGAAAAAAATGTACTTTACAATATATATATATATATCCTTAGGAAAACAAACTTTTTGCATGAAAACATTTGAATTATATAAGTTGCATCCAGTTACAGTTATTATCAATACATTTTAGTCCATTTACGGCCAGAAAAATATACAAACGCTTAAATTTACAACAGTTTCCATCGAGATATCTCGTACATGACAGTGAAGGGGTTAATGAATTCTCAAGAATATGTTTCAAAACAGACATATTGATCGCTCTATTTATTATTATTAACCCTAGTAGCACACAAATATTGCATAATACTGTATGACATGGATCAATATTCGCAATATTGTTTAATATTGTGGAATATCGCTGAATATTATACAATATAGTGCAACAGATTGTGTTACTTGAGAATTTTATAGCATTGGAATGATGTGAACGTTTGAACAATAAGTCCTATTTATTTTTAAAGTTTGTTTTAAAGACCCCACCACCAAAAAAAATTGTTATTTCAAAGTGTATCTTGCATAAATATTATTTTGTTATTTACTGATTCATACATTTTTCTGCCTGAATATTTTCTGTATTCGAACTGTCAATTTTTTTTACCATGTATGCTTACTATAATAGCTATTCTAAGACGAATCTGTTTGCATGTTAAACTTGCTCTTTTTTTATTTATATACATAATTTTTGCATTTTTCAAAATAAAATATAATACATGTTCTCCGGTTCGAGAGTTCTAATGGCAGCTATGTTATTTTATACAACAGTGTGTGTCACCAATTCCATTGTAAATAATTGGATCAGTGTTTTATTTTTTACTCATATTGCTCCCCTTTTTCTTTAAAAAAATCATAAATGTGTATATTTCAGGTGCTCACTTCAATTAACTCACGATATACAATGTCATGTTTTATTTATTTGAAACTTTATTATGTTCCTTGCCTGTTTCTACTTAGGCTAGATAAACCAACAAGAAGATGTTCACATTGCAAATGCTTTGCTCATTTTTCATTGGATTGATATTGTTTGGTGCCTTCTTCACAAATATAACTCGAGTATTATACCCTCTTTTCTTCAGTTGCTATCCCAACACAAGGATAATAATCGGTGGATGCTTTACCATTGGATATATGAGAACCACGTCTATAGATATAACGTCCTCAAAGCAAATTTGAATTTCTCATTTTCAATCGATTTTGTCTCCATAGCGAATATGAGTCTACGACTGTAAAACAACAAGTAAAAAGGTATACGTTCAGATTGCAAATGCTGTGCTCATTTTTCATACACTGATATTGTTTTGTTCCTTCTTTACTGGCCTAACTCGAGTTTTATAAAAGTTTTTATTCCCAACAACAATTACTTTTTCTAAAGTTATTATTCCCAACACAAGGTTAATACTTATCTCACCATGGATATATATATATATATATAGCTAATGAGAGACAGATCTATAACTATATCCTTTATGGTAAAAATTGTGATGTCTCATTTACAATGGATTTGCGAGTATGAGTCTACAGCTGTAAAACAACAAGAAAAAAAGATTGCAAATGCTATGCTCCTTTTTCATTGGACAGATATAATTTGGTTCCTTCTTTACTGGCATAGCTTGAATTTTACAGTTATTATTCTCAACACAAGGATAGTACTTACTTTACCACGGATATATATAGTTAATGAGAGACAGGTCTATAGTCATATCCTTTTTGGTGTAAATTGTGTTGTCTCATTTACAATGGATTTTATCTTGAAAGCGAGTATGAGTCTACAGTTGTAAAACAACAAGAAAAAAAGGTATAGTTCAGATTGTAAATACTGTGCTCATTTTTCATTGCAGAGATATTGTTTTGTTCCGTCTTTACTAGCTTAGCTCGAGTTTTAAATCCCAAGTTATTATTCCCAACACAAAGTTAATACTTACCTCACCATGGATATATATAACTAATGCGAGACAGGTCTATAGCAGTATCCTTTATGGAGTTAATAGTGATGTCTCATTTATAATGGATTTTATTTTGAAAACGAGTATGAGACTTCAGCTGTAAAACAGCATTAAAAAATATGTTCAGATTGCATGTTTTGCAATCTGATTGGATTTTATCTTGAAAGCGAGTATGCGAGTTTTATCGAGAAAGCGAGTTTTATCTTGAAAGCGAGTATAGCTATAAAACAACAAGAAAAAGTAAGTTTCAGATTGCAAATGTTTTGCTCATTTTTCATTAAAAAGATATCGCTTTCTAAAGTATTCCCAACACAAGGTTAATACTTACCTTACCATATATATATATATATATATATATGACTAATGAGACACAGATATATAGCCATATCCTTTATGGTGAAAATTGTGATATCTCATTTACAATGAATTTTATCTCCAAAGCGAGTGTAAGACTTCAGCTTAAACTAACAAGAAAAAGTTTGATCAGATTGCAAATATTTTTTGCTCTTTTTTTCATTGAAAATATATCGCTTTTTTAAAAAAATAGGTTAATATCTTTCTTATCAGCGATATATAACTAATAAGAACCAGGTCTAGAGCCATATCCCTTTTGGTGCAGATTTTAATCTCACATTTACAATCGACTTCATCGCCTAAGTGAATATGAATCTACAGCTGTACAACAAGAAAAAAAAAGGTATACGTTCAGATTGCAAATGCTTTGCCCATTTTTAATTGCACAGACACTGTTTTGATCCTTCTTCATTGTCCTAACTCGAGTTTTCTACTTCCTTGTTCTAAAGTTATTACTCCCAACACAAAAGATTAATACTTACCTTACCATGGATATATATGACTAATGAGACACATATATATAGCCATATCCTTTATGGTGGAAATTGTGATGTCTCATTTACAAAGGATATAATCTTGAAAGTGAATATGAGTCTGCAGCTGTAAAACAACAAATAAAGTATGTTCAGATTGCAAATTAATATGTTCATTTTTCTAAAGTTAATATTCCCAACACAAGGTTAATATCTTTCTAATCAGATATATATAACTAATAAGAACCAGTCTAAAGCCATAACCTTTTTGGTGCAGATTTTGTCATCCCATTCACAATCGAATTTATCGCTTAAGCGAGTATGATACTGTAAACGTAAAACAATCATAGCAATAAAAATAAAGAGTATGTTCAGATTGCAGCTAATAAAATCTTTAATGTTAGATATGAAAATTAGATTTATCGTAAAGAAGGCACCAATACTCAATATTTCTGAGAATTATTGTATTTCATTTCCATATGGAATTGTAAAACTTTAAAATTTAATGTTTAACGATTATATTTGTTTTGTAATTTTTTAAATAAAAAAATTTGATTGATTAAAAAACCAAATTTTTTAGCCAATCAAAAAATATTTTTTAAGCATAAGCCAAACATTTGACGTTTGTTCCAATAGTAAACATTTGTTCCCAAACAATGCCGGGATATCTTGTTGCTGTATCATAGCCGATGTGTGCTTGTTACATTTTTCTTTCCTGGTATTCATCAGTGATCGTAGGGTTTTAAGTGTGGTGTAAGGTGTGTGGGATTCATTACGGTGTATAGGTGTTTTTTTTTATAAAAAAAAAAAAAATTCATTAATTCTGTAGTTCTGTGATCAATTTTTGTAAGTACATTTTTACACTTTTTGGTTGTGAATAAAATAATAAATTTCATGTGTGTTCTCATTTTTTTCTATTTATTACTAGACACGGCGCGTTGCTGCCGAAAAAAAATAATATTAAGGCCTTATCACACAGTCAAATTTCGTCAGCACTTTTCCGTTTCTATCCTCAAAAACCAGTCAAGCAAGTATTATAATCGACAACTTTTTCTAACCAGATGAAAAATGTTGTCGGAAATATTGTCCGCAAACGAAATTTAACCAATCATGTGAAACTTTGAAGCGACGTCACTTTCGTTGTCGTTTGCTGACGGAAAGTGCCGAAGATATTTTGCCATGTGATAAGGCCTTTAATTGCAATCAATCAATAATTTGGCAATGTTTTATCGAAATAGGATGAAAGGTGCAGCAGTATATAAAAGACGAACATACAAATATTCATTTTTATACATTACATTTGTGTATTCTTTTCGGATTGCAAAACTCGGTGTTCTTTCAGAATGGTAATGAAAGCAACTGTTTATTGTATCTCGTGACTCATTTCATATTCGTTCAGAATCCTCAAATTAATTTTAGAAAATGTGATTAAAATATTTCTTTTAAAATTTATTGAAGATAGAAAATATATTTATACCACAAAATCAATGTAGTTGAAAAGATAATTTTTGAAAATTAAGATGGTGCAAAATCATTTGAACTACAATATTTGTAGTAGTTACTGCGGAAAATGATAAAATTTAACTAAAATTTAAAAAAAAACCTGGGTTGGTCTCCATAAAGCTTTCTCGCATAACCTGTCATAAAGTTATTACATCTGAGAATGACTTGCATACTATAGCTCCAAAACATAAACCTTTCACTTGGATTTAGCATATCTACCGAATCTATTGTCTCCTCGGCGAGTTATTTGAGATTAACCCTTGGTAAATAGATGCGGTTGAAATTCAAATTTTTTTTTTTTAATTTCAGATAATTGTTCTATCCGTATAATCTTTCCACCGCAGTCGGATGAAAAGTTTAGGAAGGCATAAGAAACGCGCACACAAACATTCATTTTTAGTTATATAGATTGGCCATCTTTAGCAGTTGGGTCACTGGTGACATTCGTCATCTTTAATGTGTGGTACAGCCGTTGTACTTTTAGAGGTATTTTAATTTCACTTTTTTATACGTCTCGTAAATAACATGATACATTAAACAAAATCCTTCGTCTTTAACTTTTAACAATGAGAGAAAGTCACACGATCAAATAGTTGATGAAACAATGAGATAGTCAGAAATAAAAGAATATTTTTAATTGCCTAAATTCATTGGAGATTTCTGCCATTATTGGCAAACACGGCTGCCTGTTTGTAAGGCCTGGGCATTGAAACCGAAGGGTTTTCAGGTTCGAGACCCGATTCGACCAAAAAATTGTCATGTTAGTGGGATTGATGCAAGCTAAATCGTCTGGGACCAAACATTGTCCACTGGTATGGGGTGAAAATTTGGAAAGGAGGTGCCAGCTCAGGTGTTGTCTTCGCCATGTGACGGCGGTTCAAAATGGCGAGGTCCATCCCAAAGTAGCTCTAGTGTTGCTTTAAAAACGAGACGTTAAAATAACTAAACTAAGTCAAAATTCTGTAAAATTTCACACAATTATTATTTCAGTAAAATTACCAAGGTAAGTTTTAAAATTTTGTTTTCTTTTGTTTCTTTTGTTGTTTCGTTTTCTTTATTCAATATTCATAATTTGAAAAATTTATTAAATGGGCCGAAAATTGAAGTTGAAATTTTTTATCAATCACAATGTCTTTTCATTGCAAGTTTTATTTTGGGGAGAATGATTTCTTTTCAGCACGGACTTTATTCTTGCAAACTTCCATCATTATCAAGAGAAAAAAAAGATTTTTTTTTTTTTTTTGTATAATCTTCAAGTTTCTTATTGAGTTATTATGTTTATTATGCTGCAAATATGCACGAAACATAAATATTGACAAATTGAAATATAAATGTTTTCAGTTTCTGATGCTGTTGTTATGGCATCAATCAATTCGATATTTTATCATGAAAATCTCGTAAAAAATCAATAAATCCTTTATTTTTAAAAAATAAATAGCAATTTGGCAAGTATTTGGACACAAAAAAATTGAAAACTTTCGGATTTTTCGGATAATTTTCACAATTTTATTCAGTAAGAATCCATTTTTGGAATTAAATCAACCGGATAATTGGATTTAGGATGAATTTTTTGGAAAACGCCTCAAGTTTTATTTCCAATTTATGCATGAAATGAATTAAAAAAATATTTATAAAACTAAAATATCTCATTTAAAGGACTAATTATATAGTATATTCAACAAACTACCACTGTTTTCGTCGTAAAAACATTGCAATAGTTTCTTCTTCTAAACATTTTACGATAAGTATCTCATTTGTTTTAGTTAATGGCAAAGATACATCCAGCATTATTATTTAGTTTATATTCATTTGTATAAACAATATTATGAATTTTCAGTTTTCATTTTCAAATAATAATAATACCAAAAAGAAATGATAGGAAAGTAAAAATTAAATTTACTTTCACACGATCACAAATTTCAAGTTATCTTGTGAGAACATTATTTTTTAAACCATTATTTGTATTAAGTAATCTAAATCAGTGACCAGTTTAAACCGGTTTGAAATAATCACAAGACTTCACTCTCTCATATATATTCTATTGTTTGTAATTTTGATTCTATTGTATTCCTTTTTTACTTGGCTTATTTTTTTAATTAATTCAGATTTATCTGTATTTTAATTGTAGCTGCATTTGCGCTCACTAAATACAATGATGGGTTTTTTAAAAATTTAAAATTTTAAACTAGTTTGAATCCGAAATAATTTTTACTTTCATTTCCGTAATTAGTTTCGTTTACATAATTATATTAATTTAGATTTATTTCATAAATAGATTTTATTTCATTTATTTTTCATGCTTGTGAACTTTTTGTTGTTTGATTCCTAATTAAATTTTATTTATGATTTCGTCCTAATTAGTTTCGATTTCATTTTTGTTGACACAGGAAATGAGTTTTAATTATTTGAATGCTTTTCTTGCTGAATGAATATATAATATACACCATTTTCAAATAATAAATTATTTACCAATAAATTCTTAAACATATTAATTTATATAGAATTTTATGAAAACAATATTTTTGTTAACACAAACTGCCATTTTCTAATTACTGAGGTCATAAAACATATTCATAATCTTAGAACAGGAGTCAAATCCTTCAATGTTTTCCACTTAAGAATGAATGGATATTTCTCCATTTGGGAAAAGCGAAAATACTTTTATGAATGCTGTTATTAAACGCGAGTGAAGTTTCTTTCGAACAAATGATAAAAATTAAATAATTTAATTTCCTCCAAATACATTATATTACATGAAAATAACAGCTATAAAATCAGAGCTCTACTTCAATTTTTTTAAATGCAACAGTAATAATAGTGCAAAGAAGTATACATAATAATAATCCAAAGGAGCATTTGTACTAATAATACAATACCGGTAAAAGCATGTCAACCTTTTAAAAACGTATCAGCTATCAAAGAAACGTACGTAATAATAATGCAATACTGATAAAAGCAGGTAAAGAAATTTATGCATTTAAAGATATTGACGAATATTGCCATTTATGATTTACTCATTGCTTCTGCGATTTCGAGCTTAATTTATTTGTTGCTTTCAATTATTCAAAACTTCCTAACGAAAAGTAGATCATGCTCTCACATGATGCAAAAAAATTCTCTTGATTATCGATTTAATCCAAGGCTTTGTACATTAGTGTGTCCCATAAGTTTCCTTCCCATTTCTAATATGAAATGAATGCACAATATTTACGGTTCAAGATTTTATTCATTTTGTTATATAAGAACCCTCTTGCTTTATTGTCGTCATCCATATCCCAGAAAGCTTTATTCTGCCTTCTTTCCAAATAAGGTGTGTTTTTTAACACGAAATAATCCTCGAGGTGCGCTTTTATTTCGCAGTTGGATTTAAAGCACTTATAGTGAAGAGAATTTTTTTAAGGACAGAAAGAAGTAATAACCAGATAGAGCGAGATCCCGAAAGTATGCAGGATGAGATTAAACATCCCAAACAAACTGCAAAAGATTTTCTCTTACGACAGTAGGGTCTTGCAATATGTGGTCTCGTGTTTTCAGGATAAAAAACGCCTTGTCTGTTCCTTGGTTGAATCCTGATCGGGATATTAAATAAACTTAATTGGGTTTCCTTGTTTTGTAAGAAATACTAGTGTGGATATATCTTACGTTTGAATAAAGACATTGTAAATAAATTTCTAAATAGTAGTGAAACTGGACTGAACATTAGGGCTAGGAGAAGACATAACTAAAGGAGAATCGTGTTATTTATTTTCTGTGCTGTACATTTAACGTACAGCTGCATTATTATATTTGCTTATTAATTTTCTTTAACCTTCAGTTGTTGACAATGTTCAAGTACAAGCAAAGAAATACAAGGATGTACCATAAGTTTCTAATTCTTAATATGAAAGGAATACACTATATTTACTGTTTAAGATATTATTTATTTTGTTGCACAAGAGCCCTTTTGCTCTATTACCTTCATATATCGCCGAGGAAGCCTTATTATGCCTTATTTCCAAAATTTTTGCCTTTAGGACAAGAAATAATCCTCGAGGTGCGCTTTTATGTCGCTGTTGGATTTAAAGTGTTTATTGCGAAAAGAATTTTTTAAGGACAAAAAGAAATAATAATGGGATGGAGCGAGGGTAGGCAGTCCAAACAAACTGCAAGAGTTTTTCTCTGACGACTACTGCAGTATGTGGTCTCATTTTGCTATGATGAAAAACAATGGTTCGTCAGTTCATTATGTCTAACTTCCTTTTGCTATGATAATTTTCATGACAGCATTTCGTAAAATTTATTGTTTCACCTTCAGGAAGGAGCTCATAGAATATTACGTCTTTCCAAAACCACCTAAGAGACAAAGAGTGCTGTGAAAAAAAATCATAAAAGAGAATGTGGCACAAGCAGAACGTTCTGTAAAAGAGTTCTGCGACGACTATAACCGATGAGGTAGACGGCTAATAGATAAGCCTGCATGTTTGCGCAAGCAGAGCAAAATAAGGTCCTCTTGAGAGATAAATTTGAACTAATTAGTAAATTTAATTAATATATTAAGAAAGAAACCCACGCAATGACGTTCAGAGAATAACTTGAAATTTATTGAAACGTGGTTACATCTCATATTCGATAAGAATGAATCTTCGAAGGACGCACATTCACTTGAAATACACACAACGACAGCCAGCATCTCAAAATTCAAACAATCTGCTACTCCAACATTTGACTTCTTATTTATATGCACGGCATAAGCAAAAAAATTCATTTTCTTCAGTGACATGCTAATAAGAGTCATCTTATAAGCATATCGTGTTAGATTTCTGCTCTTGTGAGCTGGATTCGAAAAATTTGAACCCGATTGCGGATGCTGCCGATATAAATCGGAGAATTTTAACTTATTCCCAACAGGCCATTCATAGAAGAACGTACTGTAAAAGAGTTCTGGAAACGATGAGATAGAAGGCTAATAGACAAGCCCGCATGTTTGCGCAAGCAGAGCAAGATAAGGTCATTCATAGCGTGATAAGAATGAGATAAGGGATAAGAATGAGACACTCTAATATTTATCATAATCAAAATTTTGTAAAATATCAGAAATTGGTTTTCTTTATACCAATCTTCACTTCTACATTAATGTTTATGTGAGTTTGAATGGCCCCACTGTCATCGATACTCACTAAAGAACTCTAACTCATTAAGTAATTACTCATTTAGTGGACTGTAATTCACTTTTAATCACACTCATTAATTTTACGGGAACCGATGGTTCACATCTCTTCCTGCCTTCTAGTTGCTCCACACATTTTTTTACAACCAAATCCTTTTTTTTTTTCCTACAGATGGCGTGGAGGTAGTATGTGCAGTGCACCAACTGAGAATATGTATAATTCTTTTATTAATACTAGAAACAGCTTTTGAATATGCTTTTATTTAATATTGAGTTTTTAACGCTGAATTTAGTCTTTCTACTAAATTTCTTCGCCATAAAGTGGAATTTCCCAATTAGAATTTGGTACATTCCTTTGAAGATTTAAGGAATGTCAAAAGTTACTAAATATCCTTTGCATTCCAACGAACTTTTCTAAAAAGTTTACAGATTTTTCGGATGAATTTCATTTAAGCGAAAAGGAACTGATGTGTTAGTACTAACATTTGTTACCTAAATATTTTGAATGTTTTTGAGCGTGAAACTAAGTTTCTTTTATTTGAAAAACCGAAACATTATATCGAAGGATTTGACCCGAAAAAGGATTATTGGTTTCATCAATACTGTATTTTTTATATATAAACCAGGAAACCAAATTTTATTCAAATGCCCATTAAAGGTTGCACTATTTTAAGCAAGCTTGAAAGCAAACATGCTTAACTGTTATCCGGAAAACTCAACTGTTATGTGTTAAGATAACTGTCTCTTAACGGTAAATGACGCTTGACTTAATTGTGATTTAAATGTCTTTTTAAACTAACAAAGAGGATGTATTCTGTTCAAAACACAACTGCAGTTTAATACAAACTGAGACAAATATAGACTCGCAAATTTAAAAACCTTTAATACTTTATTTAACACATTAAAGGCGGGGGATCTTGACGAAAGTATGCTAGGTAACGCGGATCAAATCGTGGTACTACGACTCCCGCCTTTAATGTGTTAAGATTTAAATTGGCAGAATATTCACAACAATTTTTCTCAAGTCTTCACACTATTAAATGAAACGGAACTCAGCCCAATTTCTGAAAGATTTTGACTAGTAAATTTATTAAAAATACAACTGCAGTTTAATAAAAATTGAGACAAATAGAGACTCGCAAATTTTAAAACCATTAATACTTTATTTAAAATCAAATTAACAGAGTATTCAAAACACTCAGTGGCGGCTTTTGGTAATACAAGGTCACAGGCGCTGAAACTTTGAGGCGCCTCACCGGCAAATTTTATTGTTGATAAAAAAACAGCAAGATAAATGTTGGACAGTATATTAATTCTTATTTTGTAATACCATTATGTATTGAAAGGCAATTCTTAATGCTTGTTTTTATTTGTACAGACATTATGCCTTTTATCGACCCATTTTATATGCTAAGTCATTTTTTATTGTTTCTAGACCAATGAATCTTGTATTTTTTATGTACATATAATTTAAAGTATTGAGCTCTTTAGCGATTTTCATTCTGCAAGTTTAATTTTAGAAATAGTTTAATTTTAATATCAGGATTATTTATTCAAATTCTGGTTAACATGCTATAGTATGCGACTAGCAAAGGGAGGATGAGAAAGTTTTCTGAACAAATGTTTAACCACTTGACATAAGAATTTACTTTACTTCCTAATTAAATGACGAGTTTAAAAGCTTCCTAATTGGAATATTTACTATTATTCTAATTCCTTTAATAACACGTTTCAAATGACTTTTCATTTTGAATTATTTAAAACTTTTCACTCAATTGCAGATTAAAAATTAAATCATTCGATGAGTGTCTCAGACATGTCATTATATGCAAAGCGGTTAAGAAAATAATTGGCAGACCCAGCGTTTTTATTCCGCTAGAATTTTACCTAACATTTTACTTTTTCGGAAACACTTTTATTGGTGAATTATCATCCTTTCCTTTAAAGAAAAAGAAAAAGCTGAAAATTCTGTGAATCAGATCGAAGAGGAGACTTGAACAATCCAATTTACCTTCGGCTTAGCACTACGATACACGTCCAAGTAGATTTTGAGGCCCCCTCTATACCTCGAGGCACCAGATAATATTTGCACAATAGATTTAGTAAGATTATTAAGTACATATAATTTAAAGCATTGAGTTCTTTAGCGATTTTCATTCTTCGTGATTTCGAAGAAATAGTTTAATTTTAATATCAAGATTATTTATTCAAAACCCTGGTAAATATGATTCAGTGTTGCGAATAGGAAAGAGAAGCGATGAGAAATTATTCTGAACTTATAAAGTTTAAGAAAAAAAATTACAGTCTCAGCATTTTGATTCCGTGATAATTTTACTTAACACTCTACTTTTTCATTAAAACATTTAACGGTGAACGAACACTTTTACTTTAAAAAGAAGGTAAAGGGTAGAAATTCTGTGAATCATACCAAAGGAGAGATTTGAATAATTTAATTTACCTTCGGTTGAGCACTATGATACACATCTAAGTAGATTCTGTGTCCCCCTAACATCACGTGATACGAAGCGAGTCCCTCCACCACCTGTGCGGAAATCAACCACTGAAAATAATTTTTCCCAAGTCTTCCCAGTATTAAAGGAAACAGAACTCAGCACAATTTTTGAGAGATTTTGTCTTATAAAGGTATTCAAAATACAACTGGAGTTTAAAGAAGATATTAATGGTTTTGCGAATCGTGAGTTCGTATTAAACTGCAGTTGTATTTTGAATACATTTATGAATCAAAATCTCTCGAAAATTGAATTGAGTTTTTCTTCATTAAATATTTGGGGATATTTGTGCAAGGTTGCTTTGAATTGTGTACAAATTTAATTTTAAAGAACAGATTTTTGGTCTTCAGAATGGTGAGTTAACAATTGCCTCAGTTTATATTAAGATTCAATTAACATTAAAGTTTATACAAAATTGTTGTGAATTGCCTCTATTTATAATAATGCTAATTTAACATTATTATAAATAGAGGCAATTGTAGACTCAGTATTCTGAAAACCAATAATCCATTCTTTATGGTTAAATTACTACAACATTCAAAGCAACCTTGCACAAATATTCCTAAATATTAAATTAAGCAAAACTTGGCACAATTTTCGAGAGAATTTGAGTCATAAATGTATTCAAAATACAACTGCAGTTTAATAACAAATTGAGGCAAATATAACTTCGCAATTCACCAGACCATTAATTCCTTCTTTTAAGTTAAATTAGCAGATTATTCAAAACAAGTTTTCACAATATTAAACAGTTTCGCATAAGCTCCAATAGACTTTGTCTAAAAATTTATTTATGAGATAGAGAACTTCCTGAAAATGACTAAAAGTTTTACTCTGCACAAGCAAAAATACACATTTGTTCATTTTGAATAGATATTTATATTTAAAAAGAAAATGGCCTCTACCAGAAAAGAACGAGAGTAAGATGAGTTGTAAGTAGTTAGAGTTGATAAAATATATAGTAATTAATCCATTAAGGAAGGAAAACAAGAACAAGAAATTGAATGAAGAAGATTCATTTGCTGTTTAAAACGTTCAAAATTACAAAACCCTTCACTACTTATTCTGAGTAACATCGTTAACATTGAAACGATTTTATTCGCTAATGTCGAAAGTCCAAAACTACTCAAATCATCTGTAAACAGTTTAAGTAAGTTTTAGTTTTTCGAAGCATTCCAGTCATTAAAGAAAAAGGCGAGCCTGAGTAACTCCAGTTGAAGATAAACAGATTTTATTCGTCAAACTATGTGTGACGCCTTCCGTTCAAAATTTCGTCAACTCATGGCAGTTTTTTACTTCCAGAATTCCTTCAGTAAAGAATGCTAATACTTAAAATTCTTTCAAAGGTTGGAAGGGAAAAGGCACTAAATATAATTGTATTAAACTAAATGTTTGAAAGATGGTATTGAATTTATGTATGGTTTCAGAAACTTTTTGGATTCTTCAAAAATTTAGCTCGAAATATAATCCAATATTTAAATATCCTTTGTATTGTATTGTATATTGTTCATGTATTATATTTATATATATAATACATGAACAATATAATACAAAGGATATTATACAGTAAAAGCTCTTTATTCACGGGGTATATGTTCCATAAATATGCCGCGAATACAGAAACCATGAATACGGAATGGTCATTTATATGGGATTATAGGGGATACGTTCCTAGATGACAATATAAAAAATAAATTTAATTGAAGTTTTTTAACATTTTGATTCATTATCTTAAGGCTTAGGCAATGGTTTGAAGAATTTTTTAATTTTCTCTTGCTTGGTAGTTTTTAAAAGCTCCTTCCATTCAGACTGATACGCAGCAGTCGCATTAGCAATTTGCCTCTTAAAAATAAGACTGCGTTCCATAGACGTTCATAAAGAAATCGCAAAGCTCATTTGCCATTCTGAAACCTTCACTAAGATTTTTCAGATTAAATGTCACGTTTCCAGTGCTTGTTGAAGCCTCTTCTTCAATGGGCTGTGAATTTAATATTTCCTCCAAGTCGGTTTCAGTCAAATCTTCATCTTAAGATTCAAGCAATTTCTGAATGTCAGTTGATTCTATCTGTTCGAACCCATCTCGTCCTATTCCATTTGCAATTTCGGCTATGTTTGCAATTAAAGTTTGAACTTGCACAGATTCTTCGTCATTTTCCGCAGTCAGAGCAGGTCAGTTTTTTCCAGCATGACTTCAATGTGTGTTGGCTTCAGTTCTTCGAATGATTCTTTCATGTTTACGATGCATTTTGCTGTGTCAAATTTCTTCCAGCATTCGATAACATTCATATCAGGATTGCATTATATATTATCCAATATGATTTTGAAGGTTCGTCTAATGTAATGGAGCTTAAAGGCCTGGATTATTTCTTGGACTATAGGTTGAAGCAAAGCCGTCGTGTTAGGAGGTAAAAATGTCCCTTTTATATTTGGATGCAAGTTCGCTAGGATGATCTGGTGCATTATCCAAAACTAGAAGTGCTTTAAAGTCTAAATTCTAGTTTTTTTTTAAATAAGTTTCTTCAGAAACAAAACAATTCCGGAACCAGTCACAAAAAATAGCTGTTGTAACCCACGCTTTCTTATTAGCACGTCTAAATACTGGCAGGTTGAATAAAGAAACCGCGAATAAAGAGATTTTTAGCCGCGAATATAGGAATTGGGTCGCATTTTTTTAATCCACGAATAGAACCGCGAATAAGGAGCTTTTACTGTATGTAATTTATATGTATGCATGTATGTATGTACGTATGTATATATATATATATTAACATTTAATTTAAATCCAAATTAATTAAAATAGAAACTGGAAAAGAAAACTGATAATTGTGAAAATTGCTATTGTTATTATTTATGGAACTTTTCAAGCCCGCTGATAGAAATCTGTCAGCGATTAAAGCCTAAATTAGCGACCGTTGTTTTTTCAATAGCGCCAACTGGGGTCAAGAGTACGATTTGGCTACTTCCTGCTTCACATTCGCTTACACAATCCCTTTTTACAGGGGGGGGGGGCACATTCACACTACTCACAAGCTAGAAGACAGAATAACAGCCGCACTCGAAATCGGAGGCCCAGATCACTCGAAAGATACGCTACCCCTATGCCAGGATGCCGGCTAAGTGTGAAAATAAAATTATGATTCGAAAATAACTGACTATATAATAAAGTGAATGATAAAAACATTTCGGTATAAATTCAAACAGGTATTGCATACATTCCATCCTCCCCACTACATTTTCCATTGCCCTATTCTTCATCATCTCTGGAAATTTATTAAACCTCAACAACATATCTCCCGAATCTTGTCAAATAATAAATTGTCTTTAGAAGCCCAAAATATTTTGGATTTCCTGTATCACAACGAAAGCTGAATTTTCCAAACGGAATAATAATTTGTCCTAGTATTTCCTATCTGGACTAATCTTTGCTCTCCAAATTTTTCCTTTTTTTTGTGGCAAAAGGAAACGTACCCTTTATCGGTTATACCTCGTGATAAAACAATTTTTCTAGTGTAAATGTTTTTGACCAGTTTCAAATTTTAAATGGACTTTATTATTTGCCTTTCTTCAAAGTATTCGCAGAGAAATTCAAGCACTGCTAAAAGTGGACAATATTCTGTATGAAAATTTGCAAAAAGAACTCTTTCTCTAGCATTTTGTCCCGGATGATGGACTCAAACTTAGGCTGACCCAATGTATATCCTTTATTTTTCATGTTTATATGTATATATTTTATGTATTTAGATTTTATTTATTCACATTCATTACTATTTCATTTATTCTTTTTATTTACTTATACTTTATTTATTTATTCATTCATTTATTTGTATTTACATTTTATTTATTTATATTTTATTTATTCACATTCATTAACATTTTATTTATTCTTTTTATTTACTTCTGTTTTACTTATTCATTCATTTATTTATATTTATATTTTATTTATTCTTTCATTTATTTATTTATATTTTATTTATTTACATTCATTAATATTTTATTTATTCTTTTTATTTACTTATATTTTATTTATTCATTCATTTATTTATATTTATATTTTATTTATTCTTTCATTTATTTATATTTTATTTATTCACATTCATTACTATTTTATTTATTATTTTTATTTATTTATTCATTTATTTATATTTATATTTTATTTATATATATTTTATTTATTCACATTCATTAATATTTTATTTATTCTTTCATTTATTTATATTTATATTTTATTTATTTATTATTTAGTTATTTATTTTTTCACTTACTTATTTTTCTTATTCTTTTATTTGTTTTTCTCTCTATGCTTTAATTTATCTTTCATGCTTTCATTATCTTCCTCTCTATGCATTTATTTTATTTCAATGTTTTTTTTGGCGCTGCCTTCGGCTTCTTTTGCATCTTGCACAGGAAAGTGATGTTTGAATAGCGAGTGCTTTGATAGCTATTTAAATTCTATTTTTTTAAAATTATAATTGTAAGCTTTTCACCGGTGTAACGCCACACACCTAATCACCATCAGATTACATTCCATGAAAATGAATATTGAAAATTCAGTAACAATGTAGCAAATATTTCTGTATCAGCCGCTTAGAATAACGAACATTAATTCTTTCACCGTAGATACCCTCATACGTTACAACTAATCTTCCGTGAAGATTTAATCTTTCAGCTATTTTCGCTGTCTGAATTCATAAATTCGAAAAAAAGTAAAAATATCGTAAATCTGTCTTGTTTAGGCATTCCCCGAAATTCTTTGTCATCTTATTCCCACACTTATCGGTGAGTTCGGTGTTTCTTGGATTCCGTTCAACCCCAGCAAGTTCTGTCATTCAAGACGTCTTGATCGAGACAAATTGCCCCCAAAAACAAGGGATTTCGAACAATTTGGAGTTCGCCATGACATCGATGGGACCGTAAACTCGCTCATTAAATTTCTTTTGTGACTTGGAGTTGGTCACATTTTCTGGTTGTACAATTGCTTTTGCGACAGTGCATACATTTCGACAATATACGTAAATGGATCATATTTTAAATTAATCCTCTTTCTTGGGTGCCGACCTGGCATGGAAGTTGTTTTTGAAGGGAAGGGAGGATATTATCTGTTTATTATGAAACTAATTTGATACCAGGATGAGTAAAAACAGTTTTGGTCGTGTCACGTTTATGACTTCATGTTGACGAATGACATGAAATAAGTCATTGTTAGGTAGGAATTATTTGGCGTACAATGGCCTTCAAAAGTAAAGTACAACTTCATTGTTAGTTTTACCTTTTTACCTTATCTATGGTATATATAGTATTTTACAACAATTATTTACGATCTGTTATTTATTTATAAATAACTAGCTGTTACCCGGTTCGTTGCTACCGCAAAAAAAATAATTTTGGAAATATCGTTTGAAATTTAAAATAACTGTCTTTATAAATTTGGAATTATATAAAGAATATCAATTATTTTCATATCGAAAATGAATACATTAATTGAAATTGAATTATATATATATATATATATATATATACTTATACTTTTTCCACTAACACTTTTATCTGTGAATTAACACCTTTTCCTCTAAAGAAAAAGTATAAGTTGAAAATCCCGTGAATCAGACCGAATGGAAGACTTGAACAATTAAATTTACCTTCGGCTTAGCACTATGATACACATCCAAGTAGATTTTGAGGTCCCCTATATACTTCGAGGCACGAGGAGACCACCACCACCACCTGTGCGGAAATCCGCCACGATCTGTAGTCTCAGTTTATTTAGAATGCTCTTAAGATGGTTTCTTGGAGCTGGGTATTGAACGTATGTGTCTATAGAAATGGTCTGTTTGGTTAAGGAATGTCCAGCCTCGTTTTCTTTATGACCCACATGGGCTTTAACTCATCCTATCTCGATAGAAGGTTAACACGAAAGCTACAAAACAAAGAGAATTAGATAGATAAAATAGGTATATAGAACTAGCATCTATAGACATCTATCAAATTTTGAGTAAAATTCAATAACGAGTTGATAGTTTGTCGGCCTATACTTACAGAGGCATGTAAACGCGAAAATTCAAAAACGTAGAGATTGATACCTGATTTTTGTTTCTACAAGTGTAACTCTGTGTAAAATTTTTGTTTGAATCGGATGGTGAAAAGGCATCTAAAACACAAATTCGATTTTCGAATACTATTAACAGCATACCAGGGAATAATTGCCAAAAACATTCGCCAAGGATTACAAGATGCATTGAATAAAAATTCTAAATTCAAGCCAAAAGTTAGTAGTACTTCCTAATTATGTACGCCTATACCATGTAATGAGTTCTATGGGATAACAACTTCATTAGAGAATAAACGAGAAAGCTTTAGGGAAACAATCCCCATTGGTTTAAAAAAGGAATAAAATAAACAAATTTCATTTTTTTTTTAAATAGCAGCAATTCGTTTTCAAAGGCTTTTTTATACAATTCTGTTGTCGGTTGCTTAAAATGAAAGAAAAGGCCATGCGTGGAACAAACCATGTGACAGTACATTTTAAGATTTGCGAGATGGGCTGATTATCCTTAAAGATTTTCTGGAAAATTCGCTGTCACGATTAATATCTGAAGAGACTGTTTTGTCAATCCATTTGATATTTTGATCCTCAAGATATCCATCAAGTATCTGAGATTGGTAAGATACTCAGACATTTTCATCCACTGAGATAAAACCCGTATCCAGAGCACTTGAATGCTATCTTACGTAGATATATCATAAAGGTGGGTTCAGACGAGGCTTATTATTGTCCGCAATAGAAGATCACGCCTACTTTTGGAAAATCACGTGACCACAACGGGACAATAGCAAATGATTGTCCCGTCGGGACAAACATTGTCCGCGTTGTCTCAAGTGTTCACACGGGGACAATGCCGGGACAACAGCAGAGAGACAATGTTTGCGGACAATAAAAAGCCTCGTGTGAACCCAGCTTAAGGCTCGTTGCACAGCGTTTTTTCTTCTGTCAGTATTTTGCCGAGACCACTCCCAGAAATCAAATTCTTACACACATGGCGTTTAAATTCCGACTTCATCGTAAGAGTCAGCATCATTTCATCCACAAATAAATTTACTTTAACCGTGTTATTTAAATTAAGTACTGCTTAAGGGTCATTTGAAATGAATAGAGTACAAATTCTATCATTATTATTATCTTGACGTCGAATGAAAAGGAAAAGGGGGGAAAATGGACTTATTTCGATTTATTCAATGAATGGGAAAAAAGGGTTTGGGATCTTGCATCTGATTATCCGAAAGCGCTAGTGGCAGCGGACGTCTTCACAGAGTCCGATAAAAGGCGGATTGATCGAATCTATATTTGTCCGCCTGGTGTGTAAGCTCTCGTATAATTCAATACACTACTGCTGTTATGTCGGCATCGGGGAAATAAACGATCATAAAAAAGTGCTGTGTGTGCAACCAGCCTTATTCAATAGTCATATAGACCGAAAGAAGTCATCTATCTTACCTGGAAGGCCTAAAAGTTCCCATTAGGCTTAACCGAGAAAGAAGATAGCAATAAAAGTTTTAAAAGCATGCTTCTCGGAGGTCCCGGCTTAACTTACAGACAGGATTTGTCAATCTATTTGTTCTATATCTCCCTCCTCAAGATATCTGTCGATTGACTGACTTAGTGGACAGCAGGTATCCAGGTTATCCATTGACATTGGTTGTATAAAGTAAGGTCTGAAGATTAGGTAAGGTTAATACGTTTAGAAATAATGGTTAGGGACCTTATTCCAGTACTTTTCAACGGTGAAAACTCATCTATGGAGCACATGTATGCGATCACATAGACAAGGGGTAGGTAACCTTTTGAAACGGAAGGGACGAAAGCAATAAATTTATTTCATAGTTTTTAAAGAGCCACTAAAATTTTCCTTTAATGTTATAGTATTTGCTTATATATATATATATATATATATATCCGGAATAATTATTAGTATTGAATCTGAAATAATTTTTAGCTTCGATTCCAATGTATAGTTTGGTTTCAGTAATTAGTTTCGTTTTTGTTTCGTTTACGCAATTATATTAATTTATATTAGTTTCATTAATAGGTTTTATTTCATTTACTTTTCATTTTTGTGAACTTTTAGTGTTTAATTCCGAATTAAATTTTTATTTCGATTTCGACCTAATTAGTTTCGATTTCATTTTTGTTGACTCAGAAAATGGGTTTTAAGCTTTAACTGCTGAATAATCTTTATTAATATGAAAACACAAATATAAATAGTTACATCAATGGGAGCATTGGCTTTGCATTCCTTTTGAACATTCGATGAAATCTGGCTCATAGCTCGTTGTTTTAAGTGCGACTCTAGATTTTTATTTGTTAGTTGACTACTAATTTTACTTTTTATTATATTCATGCAAGAGAACGCTTGCTCACGTGAATCTGTTAACCCAAAGATCGTCAGCACTCCATATGCCAACTTCTTCACCTCACTGTAGCATTCTGGAAGACTATTCCATGCGTCGAATAGAAGGGGCTCAACTCGCGAACTTTCTTTTAGAGCTGCCCACTTGTGCTGCGAGATGTGCATGCATTTCATGGACCCATACCAATTCTTCCAACTTGCTCTTGAGTTCTGTGAACTTACTACATCACGTCTTTGTATTCAAATCTAATGGTGGCTGTTTGGGTTTGACAGAAATGCAATGCAATTGGCTGAAATACATACATAGCTACGGTGTCTCATCTCTAAGAGCAAAACTATAGTTTAAGGTTTTCTCAATAAGGTCATTTTAAGCGTAGTGATTTGTAATTATGATTATGTTAATAAAAGCTGTTATACATAATTATGATAATAGAATGTTATTATGTTAACGTTATTTTATGTTAATAGAAGCTGTTGAGAGAGAAGGTACTTAAAAATATATTTTCTTATTTTTTTAAAGGCTTTGGTTATAAGTTATTAATTTTGGTGAGACAGAGTACTGGAGAGCTTCAACAGATAACAAAAGCCCCATGTGTCTATCGAACTGCAAGTTGCCGGCCCCTGGCCTAGACAGACTGTAACTGAAATTATGCCTAAATACCCTTACAGTTGTGTTTTTTAAACAGATTGGTTTTGGCGATTTGTGATATATTTGAGTTGATATCTCAACCTGAATCCTGTATGAACTAATGCCGGATATATCTCGCGACTCGTTTCATATTCGTCCAAAATTCCCAAATTTAATTTTAGAAAATGGGATTAAAATATTTTCTTTTAAAATTGATTAAACATAGAAAATATATTTATACCATAAAATCTATAATATAGTTGAAACGATATTTTTTGAAGACAATTTTTGAAAATTAAGATGGTGCAAAATTATTTGTACTACAATATTTTTGGTGATTTTGCGAAGAACGCTAAAATATAATTAAAACTTAAAAACCCCAGGATTGGCCTCCCCAAAACTTTCTCGCACAATCTGTAATAAAGTTGTTACCTCTGAGAATAACTTACATGGCATTTGCGTACTACAGTGCACAATATTAACCTTTAACTTGGATTAAGCATTTGTACAGTATCTATTGTCTCCTCGGCGAGCTATTTGGAGATGAATCCTTGGTAAATAGATGCGGTTGATATCCGAATTTTTTCTCTTAATTTTAGATCATTATTCGATCCCTATAACCCTCCCGTAGGTATAAGCAATAAGCTGACCAAGTTTCATCGCAATCGGTTGAATGGTTTAGGAAGGCATAATATACATACAGAACAAACATTCATTTTTATTTATATAGAAGATTTTGTTTAAATGCATTCTTCCTTTTCAAACAATTCCATATTCGACTTGAGGACAGAAGAATCAGATGCTGTTTCCACGCTCGAATGAACGAGCAGAAAGCACCTTTTTTCCTGACCAATTTGAAGTCGATGACTATATCAGGAACTTACACTGAGCGCCTTGAAAATTGCCCAAAAATGTGCACCTCGTTCGAAAATGATAAGTGGACGACTAGAGCACTTGTTCTTCGCAGTCAGATAAAAGGTTACAGAGAAATAAATTGCACGGCCAGGGATGTAATCTGTAGCTACTGCAAAAAAAGATTTTCTCTCGATCTCTTTCTTATAATACAATTTAAAGAAGTGGCGTAGGAAATTTGAAATCGAAGGGATTAATTTTTTTTTCTGCCATGTTAAGAAGTGAGGATTAGGCTTGATAGTATCTCATTTGGGTGTAAATGTCTTATTTACGAGGTTTTAAAACGTAAAATGGCGCCGGAGAGAAAATTTTTTTGTTACGCCAGTTCGTCATCATGGTGTTTAAAATCAAAATGGCACTGCTTTTCTTCAACTTACGAAATTCGTTTTCAGAATGAAGGAGTTTTATTTATTTATTTATTTTTTCCTTAAAGATTTGATTCTTTGTGTATGTTTTTTTCTGTCTTCCAAGAAATGAAATTTAACTTAAACTTTCTCAAGAATGCGGAACTAAGCACTAAAAAAGTCGTTATATTACCGATTTTCAATTTTCATTTCATGGAAATGTTATTCTAACGGTTAATCGAAAAAAAAAACTCAATTTATATGTGTGCCTTTTTTGATATAGTTTAAAAATTTTTATTTCATCGACTTTTAGATTTATTAACTTACTTAAATCCAGACAGAAAATTTCACCATTAATATCTTTTAATTTGTATTCTCCAAAAAGGCACGGCCTTTTTTTAATAAAATTAGATTGCCTTGCAAATAAATTGGTGAAATTTTCTATCTGGATTTGAGAATGTTAATAAATCTACAGTCTATGAAATGAAATTTTCATATTTATTTATAACTATATTTATACTATAGTTATAAATAAATATAGCTATAAATAAATGTAAATTTCGATATTTATTTTAAACTATATCGTTGATTTGATTAGTAAACTAATTAAACTAAAATAAGTTCTGTAATTTTTTAACTAAAAGAGAATATTTATTATAGTTTTAAACATAGAAGTATAATAATGCTATGTTTAATTCGTCTCTGTTCAATTACTGCCATTAGTTCACACTCTCCCCATATAATATTTATTTCGCATTCAAATTTTCAATCGTTTAAAAATGTTTTTTATTCATCCATTCGAGTTTAGATTCCTTTTTATAAACTTGTAGTGGATGACACTCGATGTTAATACAGTTTCTTTTTCAAATATTAATTCATTCATTAAATTAATTAATTTTTAATGCTTCAAATACAGTTTGAGCAGTTTGTAACGAAAATTGAAATCTACGGGCAGTAGCTCAATTGGTAAAATGCTAACATTTCAATATTTTTCTCGTGAAGCTAAAGAATGCGGGTTCAATTCTTGCTAAAATACATCACTTTTGATACTTAATAATTTTTTGGCAATTATTTAATAAAAAATCACTAAAATTATATATATATATATATATATATACACTGAAGTGACAAAAGTCATGGGATAGCAATATGCAAATATACAGATGGCAGTAGTATCGCAGCGAAAAAGTATAAATGCACAGTTCGTTTTCCAGAGCTTTCATTTGTGTTCAAGTTATTCATGTGATAAGGTTTTTCGTGATTTATGGCGGCGCGACGAGAATTAACAGACTTTGAACGTGGAATGTCAGTGGGAGCTAGACGCATGGGTCATTCCATTGCGAATATCGTTAGTGAATTCAACATTCCGAGATCCGCAGTATCAAGAGTGTGCCGAGAGTATGAAATTTCAGGCATCACATCCCATCATGGACAGCGCAGTGGGCGACCACCTGCACTTAACGACCGAGAACGCCGACGTCTGTGTAGAATGGTCAATGTTAATAGACACGCAACACTTCGTCAAATAACTGCAGGAATCAATGTGGGACGTACGAGGGACGTGTCCGATAGGACTGTGCGGCGAAATTTGTCTTCCTTGGGCTATGACCGCAGAAGACCGACTCGAGTGCCTTTACTGACAGCACGACATCGTTTGCAGCGACTCTCCTGGGCTCGTGAGCATATCGACTGGTGCATAGACCAGTGGAAAACCGTGGCGTGGTCAGATGAGTCACGATTTCAGTTGTTACGAGCTGATGGTAGAGTTCGAGTGTGGCGCAGACCCCACGAAGCCATGGACCCAAACTGTCAGCACGGCACTGTTCAAGCTGGAGGTGGCTGCATAATGGTGTGGGCTGTTTTTACATGGCATGGACTCGGTCCTCTGGTGCAACTGAACCGATCATTGACTGGAAATGGTTATGTTCAGCTGCTTGCAGATCACTTGCAGCCATTCATGGACTTCACGTACCCACACAACGATGGGATTTTTATGGATGACAATGCGCCATGTCACCGGGCCAGAACTGTTCGCGATTGGTTTGAAGACCATTCCAGCGCATGATCTGGCCACCTAGATCACCCGATATGAATCCCATCGAGCATTTATGGGACATCATCAAAAGGTCCGTTCGTGCCCAAACTCCTGCACCATCTACACTTTCACAATTATGGACTATTATTCCTGCAGTGGACTTCCAACGACTTGTGGACTCCATGACACGTCGAGTTGTTGCACTTCGGCGGGCAAAAGGAGGACCGACACGATATTAACAGTCATCCCATGACTTTTGTCACTTCAGTGTATATATATACTAGCTATTACCTGCGACATTTGCGGGGAAATTTTGTTGTGTACGAAAAGCTGTCAAATAATGACAAATAAAAAAAACCTAACCTAAAAACGATACATTTAAAAGTAAAAGCATATACGAAAAATTTATTACATAAATACAATTTAATAATAAAAACACAAACCTAACGTAAAAACAGTTTATTTACATTATTCACGCTCGAACTTTCGACGCCAGTTGGCGTAACGCACATGTCTGACTTTCCTACGCCAGCTGGGGTGATACAATATAGATTAGAAATTTTTTATTTCCTTTATTCGGTTTTCTTTTCATTTAAAGGTACTTCATAACGAATCCAAAAAATCGATTCATTAGCAACATTTGATTTTAAATTCATCAAACACAAAGAAAATAAATAGAATCGTTTGAAATAATCGGTCGAAATTCTGCTAACCCTAACCTCATTTTATGTTGGGGGAAAAAATCTAGAGCCTTACTTATCTTTGGTGGGATTTGGACTCAGCTTTTTGACGCGAAAGTTAGTTTTTAAAAATAAGTTAGTTAATAAAAAATTAACCACTCCATTAACTAGAATAGAAGTAGCCTCTTTCCTCTCTCTATCCCTGACTATACTCTATCTTTGTGCTAAATTTCATCCAATTCGGCTCTGGCGTGGTGTAGTAACAAACCTACATCCAAACTTTCACATCTATATAGTATATATATATATATTCTAAGTAAACATACTTAACTAAGAAAATAAAAATTCCAAAGGGCACATATCAGTGTTCTATTTTTGGAAGTGCACTGAAATATACAAATTCAAAAATTACAAAATCTCTCCACGTTCATCATTGAAACTAACTTATTCCTGGATTCCATACAAGAAAGGTGAAGGACCAGGACACTCTCCAGATATCCCAAGACCACTCATTAGGCTTTGGACGTTGGCGGTTCACTTCCGGTCAGTCCATCAGAAGAAAACGATCTGGATATAATTCCTACGTTGACATCCCTCCGCAGTTTACCGGTGGTAAGCAATTAAGCCCCTCTTTTCCACCTCCCAGAATGGCAACAATTCTTCGAAAGAACAATGGAGCTTTTCCAGTAATGACAGCAATTTCGGCGGGCCGTTTGCACTACATTCCTCGGCTTGAAGCCACCAAGAACTCGCCATAAAGATTTCAGAACGAAAATTGCATACACAAGGTAAACAAAGTTTTTTTATATCTTTTGCAGCTGATGACAAAAAAACAACAACCAGTATGGTGTTCTTGATGATCGTTAAGTAATCCGAAAGAATGAGTGAGGAAGATTATAGGATTTTTCTGGAAAACCTCTGTCCGGTCATCTGGTTTACTCTTTATACTCGTAAGAGAAAGTGATTGACTTTTTCTTTTTTTTACGACTTCGGACAAGATTCTCTTTTACAGAGTATTGCTTCCTTGTGTTTTCAAAAGAATGCGATATAAGATTCTTTTTCCGTATCTTTCTTCAAGCATGATAGGCTGGTCAGCATTCTTCTTTTATTTTTTAAGGTAACCGACTACGTTCGAAGAAAAAAGTTTGAAAAATTTAATTTTTTAAAAACTATTTTTGTTTTTTAGATGTATTTTCAATCATAAACACTATACATACAGAAACATTATTTGAAAATGTAATATATTTTGAGAAAAAGGAAAATTTGTAGTAAATTTGAATGAAATTTAACTCAAACGGTTAACATTCTACACAAAATGGTAATGCAGCGATCCTATTTTTCTTTGTAAACAAGTTATAAAATGTAATGATGAATGAAATGAACCAAAATCTGAGAAATATTTTGAGATACAAAGAAGTGAAGGGTAAAAATGTACGTATAGATGCATTTTTTCCATCGATTCGCTACCTAATTATTCTAAAATCACCTATAAAGCTATTTACGTATTTCACCCACAATAAAACTTTGGGTTCATTGCATTTCACATATTATTTAATACACACGCTGAAATTTTTACGTAAATGGCTCTATTAGTTTTTGGGATATCATTTTAATGGTTGATAATTTTGATGAAAATTAAAATTGAAGTGAAAGACAAATTTTAAAGGAAAAAGTATATTTTTCTTAAAATTCCTCTGGATAATAGGTTAGACCTTCCTTTTTTAAGAAAAAACAAACTGTTTTTGAAAGAGAAAAGTCTGAATGACAAGAAATAACACTTTTTAAAAAAAATCGCCAATGGGGTCGAATACCAGTGTTTTTAACGTACTCGGATACCTTAAAATATATGTGATAGATATCTTGGAATAAAATTGGAAAGGTTTTGTACATTAAGATAACCGACTACGTTAAAAACAATAGTTATCGGCCATATTTGGTCAATGTATTTTTATTGTTATTTTAGACTTTCTGGTTTCCAAAATCATTTATCTTTTCTAGGAAAAGGAAGGCCTCACCTATCATCCAATGTCGCATATTTTTCAGCTAAAATTTCTCTTTCACTTCAATTTTCTCAAAACTTACATTTTCATAAAAATTCTCCACCGTTAACAGGATATCTTAAAAACTAATCGAGGCATTTATATAAAAATTTCAACGTGTGTTTTAAATAATGTAGGCAATGAAGTGAGTCAAAAGTTATATTGCCGATGAAACACTTTTTCATTTATAGGGGTTTTTAGAAAAATTTAGTTGTGAATTTATAGAAAAAATGCGTATATGCACATATTTTTACCCATCACTTCTTTGCATCTCACAATTTTTCTTAGTTATTTTTTCATTTCATTCATCATTATATTGTATAACTTGTGTACAAAGAAAAATAGGATGGCTGCATTACCATTTTGTGTAGAATATTAACCGTTTGGGTTAAATTTCATTCAAATTTACTACAAATTTTCCTATTTCTCAAAATATATTATATTTTCAAATAATATTGTTGTATATATAGTAATTTGTATTATAATTGATAATACATCCTAAAACAATAGTTTTTAACATAGTTTTTAAATAATAAAAATTTTCAAAAGTTTTCCTTTGAACGTTGTCGGATACCTTAAAGTTGGAATTGTGAGGTTGAGAGCCAAGATGAAAATCGATTTCATATAGGAAGAAGGAAAATTATCTATCTTTGAAAAAAATAGCAAAATAGTTTTTAAAAATTATTTTTAAATGAACTTTAATAGCTAACAAAAAATATGCCATTTTATTTAAGACTAACTGGTACCCTGCGAGTTCCTGCCGCCGAAAAAAATTATATTAAGTGCAATCAATAAACTTTGGCAATGTTTCGTCGAAATAGGATGATAGGTACGACAGTGTACAAAATATGAACAAACAAATACTCATTTTCATACATTGGATTTCTGTAAAAAATAAGAGACGCAAAAAACAATTTCTGAAATACTAACAAATGACGATTTCCGAAAAGCACAAAACACAAAAATTCGGCTTAAATTCGTTGACATCGTCCGAGAACTTTTTAATGACAAGCGCCATTAGAAACAACAGCAAAACAAACAGTAAATTATTTATATCACCTTTTTATCAATTTATGTTTGAAAACTTTTAAATCTCTTCTGAAAATATTTTATTGCATTTCGTTTTAAATTAAAATAAATACATACACTTCCAACACTTTCATAAGAAAATGCATATAATCCAATTTTTATCAATTAAATGCAATTCATGAAAATATTTTTTCCGTATTAAAGAAACAAGAATCATTGCATTTGTTCTTATTTCATGTCAAAAATTTCATGGTCGTTATTTGTTTATTTACTTGAAGACCGTTAAAAAATATCCATAGCTTTTACATTAGCTAGATATAATACAAATATATGAAAATTATATTTATTTATTTTTAAAATCTTTTTTTATTTTGTTTTTTAACAATCTGAATTTAGAATATGTGATGATGATGCAAAAAGCTGATCGTTATCTTATTTAAATAAAATTCTTAACAAGACAATTCTAAAAATGAAAACAAATAACAGAACAGTTTATTTAAAAATCGTTTGCAGAATTCCAACGATTATAAAGTTTATATTTTCTTCGAAATTCACTTAAAATAATTTAATCATTATTGATATTGAAATCAAATTACATAATATTTATCTTTTTGTTTATATAAACATTTTGTGTCTTTTGTTTTATTTTACTAAGAACTAACCTTTCTCTCTTAAACCATGTTTAGATAAGAAGTTTTCAGAATTCTTTTCCTGTTGAATAAAAAAAAAGAACTGTAAATTCAAATTTTGTTATGTAAACAAACAAGGCTTAATATATTAATATATTCTCATCGATATTATTTTACTTAAATATTATAACAGAAAAAAAGAAGAAAATATTTACCATACCACTTTATGTTATTTGTTTATCATATGATTATCATATCAACTGTTTCTGAAAAACTTCAATAATAATATGTATATAAACTATTATTTTTCAAAAACTAAACATGAATTTCAGATTATTTATAAGCTTTTTTGTACATCTGGTTGATTGATTGGTTGTTTCGTAGAAATTTAATGTCTCAGGAGCCAGTTTTCTCTGTTCGTTTTCCCGCCATAAGGCTTTCTTAGAAGAATTCGATTCATTCGAAAGTTTTTAATTCGACATCATTAATTAGATTTTTTCTGTCATTTCTTGATAATTTGTTTACACAGTATTAAATTATTGTCTATTATTCGAGCTGTCTTGGTTTATTTGAAATTAAAACTAAAAATTAGAAAAATGTATTTTTTATTTCTGGAATGTTTCATGTACTTAAATAATATATAATTTGTATCCTCAATAATCTAAGTTAAAAAAAATATTATGATTCAAAACTCACGCCAACTTTACTGCTGTATAGCGTATTTAGTTTTAAAAATCTCTCTTAAATATTCAACAAACCAAATATGATTTTTATTTAAGTTTAACTACAGTGGTTCAAATAATTAATAAACCTTACTTTTACTTGATAAATCCGACTTCTGATATAAATAACTCATTATAGAGAAGTGCAAACATGTTTTTATTTTTACACATAAAAAATGATTTAATTTAGTCAAAATAAAGAGAAACCAAGAAAAAACTTCCCAATTGAAAAGTTGTAAAAGCTTTTTAAATAATCATATGCAGATTTCTGATTCATATGCAGAAATGATTTTTATGCTATATTCTCTGCAATTTTATTCAGAATAAGAAATAATTTTAACTTGGTTGTAATAAAACATATCTCAAACTGAGGATATTTGCTGTATCAAACTTAACATTCTGTTTAGTTTGATACATTGAATTTAAATTAAATTTCATTTAAATTAAAAGTTTAAAATTATAGTAATACCCTGTTATTATTAATAATTGTTGATTATTAATAATACATTAATAATATACAATTACTGTTATTATTAATAATATAACTGTAATTATGATAATTAATTAATAACAAAATTCTATTAATAACATATATTGCGATAGATAAGCTTGATACATGAAATTTGAAAAACTCTCTAATTTCTACGTCATTGTAACATTTTGGAGCCTCAAATCCGAAACATTGTAAAAATGATCACAAGAAATTTTCATCGCGCAAATTTTTTTCAAAACCTGGATTCACATGTCAACATTTCGACAAAATTTAAAAAAACTGTATTTTATTATTTTAATAGCTGATGCCAAGTTTGAGAATCACACTTTTATTTTGAAATTCCACTTGAAATATGAACTTAAACCAGACGGACATTAACTATTCTGTTCAGGAAATACGTTACCTCTTCAAAAAAACCCTTCTTAATATGATTTAATAACACGCTCTTTTCAAAAGTTTAAAAAATCTCCGTCCGGTTTTAATAACAGTTTTCAACACGCGAGGGTACCTCTTATTATTTAACAGGGAAGAGAAGATGTTATGGGGTTGTTTTGGAAGAAGCCACAAATAAAAGTTTCAATTTCAGAGGGGAGGGGGGGGGGAGGGAATGAAAGAGAAGACATAAAAGATTCCGTTCATCCTGAATACTAATCGTGCAAACGACATTTAAAACCTCGCTGCGTTTCTCCCGTTAAATTTCTCTCTAGAGGAAAACTATATTCGTTCGAAAAATAAGAACGAACAAAAAAAATAAAAGTAATGGAATTCAGTATCGTTTGGTACTTTCGGTCATCAAAGCAAATGGCGAGGTCAAATTGAGCATGAGGCTTTTAAATGCTACAACATTTTGCGCCCTACAGTAAAAGGTGGTCGTAACTTTTTTTTTTTTTTGTACTTGTTTATTCTGAAGAAAAGGTGCTCTCGGGAAAACAGTTGTTGTGTGGTGGAAAAAAAAGAATGTTGATATTCCGTCGCCTCAGTGTTCGGAATGAATACAGGAAATGGAAATATGAAAGGCATCCTTTCAGGGAACTAACTAGGTGAGGGAAGTAGCTCTGGTGTTTGTGTTTTTGTTTTTTGTGGATGAATTGCAACCTCATGACCTGACCATGCAGAGAGGAGAAGGCGAAATATTCCGTGTTTTTGCTGTTAGAAAATTTCTAGAGGCGCAAATTATTAATTTTTTAATTTCTTTTTAATAATTATAAACAAAACTCAGCTGCATTTTATGACTAAAGTGAGGCGCAATATGCAAACCTAATAGAAGTTATTTAACTTTACATCGATTTCAGCTTTAATCAATTTATATATATATATATATATATATATATATACACTCGATAAGAAAACCATTTTGTTATGCATAATTAAGTACTCGAATTCAATTAAACAAGTTATATAATATAAAATTAGCAATATAAGAGGAAACGAAACTAATTATAAAGCGGAACCAAAAATAGGAATAGAAACCGAAAAATTATTTCATATTCGAACAAGATTAAATTTTTTTTAAACTATTATTTTTACGTATTTAGTAAGCTCTAATGCTGCTGCTACAAAATTACAGACTAATCTAAGTAAATTAGTAATATAAGCAAAGAAAAAAGAAATACAATATATATATATATATATATATATA
>JAPMOQ010007347.1:216860-238773 GCA_026543055.1 Argiope trifasciata | reverse complement strand
TCCAACTTAGGTAATCTAAGAAAAACATTTGTTCAGCCTTTTTTACTCTTTTAATTAAATGATTACCATTGATGTAAATATGTATACACATGTGACAGAATCACAATATTAAGTGGCAAAAGAGTTTTTTTTTCCAGCAATCTACAGGCAAAAAATTATGCAATTGCAAGTAATATATATTTAAATTATTAATATTTGTAACTAATTTCCAAAAACAAAATTTCTTTTTAATGTATAAAAAATAAATTTCTTTTATTAAATGAAAATGATTTCCGCAAATTACCCATTTTTATAATTAAATGAATGTAACTGAGTATAATTTAGAATTATAAAAATATTTACAACAGCATTTTATCAAAATTTTTAATCTGCAACTAGAAATCATGCATTTTACATTTCTTCAGCAAAATATAAAATTGAAAGAATCAACATGTATAAAAATAATTATTATTGGGGATTCCTCAGAAAGAAAAAAGAAACCTTCTGCTATTACAAAGATAGCGCTTTCCTTCAATAAGTTTATCCCTGGATATCATTTGAATCTTTATCGAAATGATAATAATCATCCTGTTTCACAGTCACTTAAAAATCAACGCCTGATTATCTATTTATTTGACCCTGACATTTTATCTTTCACTGAATTCATAATTACCTAAGGAAGCAACACGAGACGTTATCTGATCGGCAACTCTAAGTGGATTTGCTAAACTAGTTGATTGATTTCATTCGAAAATGCTTATTTGAGTGTGGAGAATCATGGGCTTGATCTAAAAATATAATGATAGGAGGATGTCTTTATTAGAGAGTATGCGAGAAAATTTCTAGGAGACAAATCCTGCTGTTTTGCTTCAGTCTCATTTTATGGAATAATTACTTTATTCTATATATGATTTATGACTAATATAATCATTTTGTAACACTGAATTCAAAATATAAAAATTCTGATTTTAAGAAGTAACATCATCAGTCAAATGTATAAAAATATTCTTCAATTAAATGCAAACGATTTCCGCAAATTGCCAATTTTTAATAATTAGTTGAATGTAATAATCATTTAGAATTATAAAAGCACTTATTAGAGACAAATACCATTATACAATTATATATATATATATATATAATTGTATAATGGTATTGCCAAAAAATACACAAAAATACACTTTGCCACAAAATAAGCCAAGCAAAAAGGAACACAACCGAATCAAAGAAAAAAGTAGAAATTATATTAATTTAGATTTGTTTCATTAATAGGTTCTATTCCATTTCATTTTTGTAAACTTTCAGTGTTCAGTTCCGAATTAATTTTAATTTCGATTTCAACCTAATTAGTTTCGATTTAATTTTTTAAGACTCAGGAAATGGATTTTAATTATTTTAATGCTTTAATACTTTTATGGTTGTTATATATATATATATATATATATATATATATTACTAATTTCCAAAAAAATTCATTTATTAAATGTATAAAAAATTAATTTCTTAAATTAAATGCAAACGATTTTCTCAAATTTGTCAATTTTATAATTACTTGAATGCGATTGTTATAATTTAGAATTATTAAACTATTTATAACAGCATTTTATCCAAATTTTTTATCTGCAACCAGAAATCATACTTTTTTCATTTCTTTGCCATGTTTAAAGCTCGGAAAATCAACTAATATAAAAATAAATAATGATGGAAATATTTATATAAAAATAAATAGCCTTCAGCTATTAGAAAGATGCCACTTTCCTTTAATAAGCTCATCCCAGGATGTTATTTAAAGCTTTATCGAAAGAATAATAATTTTCCGGTTTCACAGCCACTTAAAAATCAACGCCTGCTTATCTGTTTATTTGACCCTGACATTTTATCTTCCACTAAATTCATAATTACTTAAGTAATCCGCAGGAGGCTATTAGAGATATCTGATCGGAAACAGTAAGTGGATTTGTTGAATTCGTTGATTGATTTCATTCGAAAATACTGATTTGAGTGAACCAGATCATGGGATTGATCTAATAATTGTTCGAAAATAAATGCAGGCTTCCTCAAAAGCTTGGAACTTTCATTGATGTATGAAAAAAAGTTAAATACAGACAGAAGTTCAGTGATGCGTATAAAGAAGAGCTTTTAGAAATCATAAATTTAAATTATTCAAATGAAAAATAGTGGAAATTATAAATGATTATACTTATTCAAAATAGACTATCATTTATCTGCCTGAAAGAAATGAAATTTAAAAAGTAAATAGTAAACAGGATTTTGCCTTTTTAAAAAATCATTGCTTTTGAATAATTATTGATGAATTTTTATTTTCGTGAATTTCCTTAATTCTTTAATTTATATTATTCTTTAATAAATAAAGCAATAATACCATATTTATATGAAAAAGAATTGTTTTGTTATGCATTTGGGATTAAAGGAAATTTTTATTAGTCATTGATAATTCTTTTTAAAAGACTTTTATTAGCGTTTTAGAATTATTCTTTTCATCTGGCTCCTGAAATAAGCATAATAAGAATTCTTTCTAATTAAACAGAAGAATACAGTTGTGTTCTATGAATAGAATATTCTACTATATGTTTATTTTAAGCTGTATTCATTTCCTCTATTTTATGTAATAATTTATAATCCTGAGAATTTAATTATTTTTCGCTTAGACTTAAACATTTTTATAGAACTAATTCTCTTTTTCCGCGTGAGTTTCCAGTGAATTTTTTTATATGTGTTGCTAATTAACTTTTTCATACTAATTTTAAATAATTCTGCATATTACTAATTAATTATTCTTATGTTATGTTCAAGAAGCTTTTTTTCCGGTAAGTGTGTTAAAATACTTTTAATCAAATTATATGTTGCTAACTAACTATATTCGAGTTCTTTTGATCTTTTATACACCTACTGAATTTCTTTTACCTAGATTGCTTTTCAAGTATTTTTTAAATTAAAAGAAGAGTATTTATTCGCTGATTACTTTCAATGGACATAAACGAAAAAAAATACATCGAACAAATTACCATAAATCTTTTTTTTTGTAGCTGCTGTTTACGAATACTTAAAGCCTCGTTGTTTTTTGCATTATGCTATATAAGTCTTTTTCATACAATTTTTTTAGTTTTAAAAATTCTAATGCTGTTCATTAAATAGTATGCAATTCTAAAGAGTATGTTTTATACTGTTTCATTTGCATGCATAATTGCATTAAATCATCAAATTTTATACATTAAATTCCATTACTTTTTACTTTATTTATTTCAAACTAACCGCTTTTGGCGATCAAATGGTTCTCTAGTCTTAATACTCTTTATAATTGTCAGTTAAATACTGTATGCAACGTCATTGACAATTAAATACTTTATGTGACTTGTCTTTTAATGGCTACTTCATCAATATTTTTTGAAGGTTCAAATTTTGATAGTCATATAATTCACTCATACTGTTGTAAGGGCCTTAAGCCCATAATGTACTATATGCCTCTCTAATTATCTGTCAGCTCTCTCAAAATTTCATTTTAAAAAAGAGCATCTTTTTTTGTTAAAAATTTTAAGAAAAATATCTGGTTAAATATGATTCACAGAGTAGAGGATTTAAGTACAAGCTAAACATTTCTTCATTTATTAAATCACTTATAGACTTATTTTTCACTACTATGTAATTATTTACTTTATTTAGACACACTTTACTTACCCAACCACAATTATAAAAATCCGTATTGAGTACCCATTAATACATGTGCCTCTTTTTCTCAAAGATCAATCGCAGAACAGAAATCATAAATTAATTTAATTTTCCTTACTGGATAAATACCAATAATTTTAAATTAATTTATTAAAGAGATAAAAATAAAGAAAAAAATTCTTTTTTTAAGATGGCGTTACTTTTTTTTTTCTTTTTGGAGAAATTAGCCAACAAATACATTTTGAGAATATTTCAACAACAACAGTAAAATACGTTGATTTATATTTTCATGGTGTTTAATTTGGAATTCTAACTAAGAATTTTAAAAATAATTTTCTTTCTATGATGTATTATCTTTACCTACAGTATTATAACCATCCTTTAACACTGGATTGAATATTAATGAGTTGAAACCATGATAAAATAGCGATTGATTAAGGTCAAAGACGATTAATTAATGAAGCTTTGATCTTCATACTTGGATATAATTTTAAAATTTGAATCCGAAATTTATAATAATGGGTGATTTCCGATATCGTACCTGGATTCGATTTGTTTTTACATAAGTACTCTCAATAAAACTTCAGATTAATTTATGGCTTCTTACCAAGCAAGTCAAAATCCTAAAATAGTTCAAAAACTCTCTAGAAATTTGTAATCTTATACTAGAAATGTTAACAAATGTTTAAGTTGCAATAAAAAATTAGTACGATCATATTTGGCGAGAAATCGAACCCAAATTTTTGAAATTTTCTCGCTATATATTGATTTTTAGTCGCAATCGCTACGACTTGCTTTTTGTTTTGGTCTTAAGATACGAAAAGAAATCGTTTTAATGATATAAATTTCATTTTCGTACATTTTTTGAAACTTCAGTAATGTTTTTAATTCAATTTGATACACTATTTGAAACAATGTTTTTAAACGCTAGGATGGAATTCACTCTCCATCAAAACACTCAAGAATGTACTTTTGTCGATCATTAAACCCATGGTTGAATTCTTATTTCCGCTTTTATTTCGTAATATATACACTTTGTAAATTTCAGTAAATTGCTTAATTGAATTCATTTATTTTAGTTGTATTTTTTAAAGAAATACATCCTATATTAGTAATCGAAAAGTAATTTAATCTAATCCTTAACAGTCTAAAAGGCCAATAAAATAGGCAAAAAAGTGGTTGGAAAAAACTGTTAGTGTTAAGAAAGGTTTTTTTACAGAAAATCTTGATAGAAAATGGAATTAATTTCATTACGAACACTGCATTATTTAGTGTTCGTATTGAAATTAATATCACAGTACATTTATTACATCTTGATAATAAATAATAGAAAATTATTGTAATATATTTGATAGCTAAATGAAATACTTTAAGAGATAAACATTCTTTCTTTAATATAATAAAAAGAACAATTGTTTTTCTGAGAACCATTTAATAATAATTGTTTTACTGTAATATTGCGAATCGTTTGCATATGTTTAGTCTATTCCACGGAACATAACGTTCTCTCATAGAATTCAAATATAAATAAAATAATAGTTTATTGTTGGTGTGTTGAGAACGCGGTCAAAGTGTCGGTTATTTATTTTTTACTACCAGTACATCAGGAAGTATGGAATGTAAGAGGAGGCGAACAAAAATAATGGCCGCATCCGTTATAATGCCGTGATATATATTCCAGAATCCAACAATCTTTGACCTTTGACTTGGACTGTGAAGGTCATTAAGTGAAGCTGTGGCTCTGTTACTGCTGTGGTAGGTTGGCTAGATGAATATCGTAAGACACGCCAAATTATGCACCGTGATGTTTTGCGGCGTGCTATTACAGAAATGTTTTGGTGTCTCAGACAGCGGGTTAAGTTTTGAAGGTTACGAGGAAGATAGTGCTGAACTTTTGTAGGGCAGAAGTAAGTCATTTTATGTGCTTTATCCGTTGAAATGTGCTCCTTTTGCGTCTCAGCAACAATAAGGAAATTGCACGGTGCATAAAAGTTAACGCATTTCGCGATATTATACGTTGCCCTTATTTTAATTTTTTTTAAAAGTTGAACAATAGTATTGCTGGATGTTGCTTCTTGATAAAAACAGCCTACACTGTTTTTATAGTCAGATCTAAGTCCAAATGACAGTTATGCAATTTAAACTATTTTTATTCCAGTGTTCTTTCATATTTATAACTAAACCAGCTGGGACCCGGCGCGTTGCTTCCGCAGAAGAAATAATCTTGAAAATATCGTTTGGAATTTGAAATAATTATCTTGTTTCATTAAGAATGATAGCAAGAATATTTATTTTCTTGTCGACCATGAATACATTAATTGAATTTGAAGGATATATAAAGGAGAAGCATAAATAGTTTTCATTTTATTTTAATTACTCTATTCTACAAAAAAATGTTCATTTTCATACATTAAATTTGTGTATTCTTTTAAAATTGTAAAGCTTGATATTCTTTCAGAATGGTAAGGAGAGAAATTTTTTATTGTGTATCATGATTTGTTTAATATTTGTTCATAATTCTCATGTTTAACATTAGAAAATCTGATTAAAATATTTTCTGATTAAAATATTTTCTGTTTAAAATATATTATATAAAAGACATTTTTTTGAAAATTAAGATGGTGCAAAATTGTAGTCTAATATTTTCGGAAGTTACTACAAAAAGAAACACTATAATTTTATTAAATGTTTAGATAAAATTTCAAGCTAATAGGATTGGTTCCCCTAAAACTTTCTCGCACGTTCTCTAATAAAACTATTACTTCAGAGAATGATTGCATTGCATTTGCGTACAATAGCTCCGAAATATTTTTCAACTTCAATTTAGCATCCTTACTGAATCTGTTGTCCCCTTGGCGAGTTATTTGGTGGCTAATTCATGGTTGATAGATGCGAAAATATTTTTTATAAATTAGGTAAATTTACTATGCCTATAACCATTCCGTAACTGCAAGTACTAAATGGTTGAAGTTTTATCGGAATCAGATGAGCGGCACGGTTGTGCATAAGTGACATACAAACCTTCATTTTTATTTATATAGATTTAGTCATTTTTAATTATCAATTTAATTAGTCAACTTCTCAATTAATAAAAAAATCTTTTCGATTCATTTATTTCCTATAAAATTCAGTTGAGGAATTCAACCGTAAAAACCTTCTTTATTTCGCTTGTCGTACTACAAAAATGGCTGCTCAGAACATCAAATCTTGAAACGCACATTGCGTAGACATTCTGTAGCCTTCCTGCTAATATTAAAGGAATCAATTCTATTAAATAATAATTGCGTCTACTTAGAATATTTTTACTTTCTCGTATGCATGAACCTTCAAATTTGTACTCGAGATTTTGACCAATCTACATTTTTTAAACATCTCTGAATTCGAAAAACACAATTTTGGAAATGTCTGTGTCTTCCTGTGACCAATATATCTTAAAAACACTTCGTATAGATTTAAATCTGTGTATAAGTATAGATTTCATATGAGCATAAAGCAGTGCCATTCTCCTATGCAAACATCGTAATACTTTGAATATTTTATATTGAATGGCTTCAAACCATACTGCTATGCTGAATACTGACCACAACAGTCACCAGGATATCCCAGATTTTCTGGTTTTTGATTTTCTGTCCCGGTTTGGAAAGATGTTACTGTTTGCAATAAGTTTCATCATCTGCCAAATAATTCACAGTAAATGGATTGAGAAACATTATCTTTTTTAGATTTTTGAGCATGGAATATTGGTCTAATTAGTTGCATAACTTAACTATAATACTTTTGCTCACACTATTATTAGTTATAAATAAAAATGAATGTTTGTCTGTATGTCTATTATGCCTTCACAAACCGTTCAACCAATTGCGATGAAACTTAGTCAGCTTGATGTTTACATCTATGGGATGGTGATAGAAATAGTACAATTATCTAATTTGTAAAAAAAAAAAAAAAAAAAAAAAAAAAAAAAAAAAATGGAATCTTAACCGCATTTATTTACTAAGGACTAACCTCCTAATAACTAGTCGAGGAAACAATAGACGCTAGAAATGTTAAATCTAAGTTAAAGGTTAATATTGTATACTAATGCCATGCAAGTAATTCTCAATGATGACAGATTTATTACAGATTATACCAGCAAGTTTTGGCGAGACCAACCCTGGGGTATTTATATTTTAATTAAATATTAGTGTTCAATAATATTGCAGTACAAATAATTTTGCACCATCTTAATTTTCAAAAATTATCGTTTCAACTATAAAACTTCAATTATATTAGCGATTATATTCAACAATATTAACGATTTTATGGTATAAATATGTTTTCTATACTTAATCAATTTTAAAAGAAAACATTTTAATTACCGTATTTTCTGGCCTATAATCCGCGGATTATGTGCATAAAAAAAATCCTGATTTCATGTCTGCGGATTATCTTCCGGTGCGTATTATCTACCGAATTTTAATATTTGAGCGGCAAAAGATAGTTCTTCTGAAGAATAACAGATGGCGTTCAATCACAAAAATACGCAATGAGACACGTGACGTCCAGGTGTGAATCCTCGGTATTGGTAGATTTGGCGTACATATTTCCCGCCTATTTTCTTGCAACAAGCGTAATCGGCATAGGGATTTTTTTGTGTGAAATATTTGTAACCGAGGACGAAAAAAAAAAAATGGCTTCAAAACGACAGCGTGTTAGTTACACGGCAGAATTCAAACTCAACGTTATTTGAAAAGCAGAAGAAGTTGGAAATCGAGAAGCGGGAAGAATGTTTTGCGTCGATGAATCGAATGTAAGATTGTGGAGGAAAAACAAAAATAATTTATTGCAATGTCTAAAGAAACGAAGAGCCAACAGATATGGACTTCCTCACTGGAAGACAATTTGCACAATTGGATACTGGGACAAAGAGATGCCGCTATACCAATATCAACTACAAAAATTCGGCTGAAGGCCAATGAAATGCATATACTAAATAATTTCTCTGCAGGACCTTCTTGGTGCCATCGTTTTTTCTTTATTTTAAATTAGGTACGCTTTTAGATAGAATTGCTTTTTAATTTGAGATTACCGAATATTTTTTATTTATATTTGTAGTATTTGATAATTATTTTCTTTTATGTGCATATGTAATATCTGAAAATATCGGATTAATGCTTCATTAATCTTGGGGGGGAGCGTTCTTGCACTGTTGCTTAACTAGTGCGGATTATACGTTGACTTTGCAATTTTTCCTCTTGAAAATAAAGGTGTGCGGATAACGGATACGCCGCTGTGTATTATAGGCCAGAAAATACGGTACATTTTCTAAAATTAAAGTTGAGAATTCGCAACGAACATTAAACGAGTATACAATAAATAATTTCTTCCGTTACCATTCTGAAAGAACACTAAGTTTTCTTATTCTAAAGAATACACACATCTAATATATAAAAAATGAATATTTATTTGTTCGTATTTTATATACAGTCGTACCGTTCATCTTGTTACGATAAAACGTTGCAAAATTATTGATTGATTGCACTTCATAAAAATAAGATGTGACAACTTTTGATTGTATATCGCAATTTGACATCTTATAATTTTATCTACAATGACGTGAGTTAAGGCTCAATAAATTCACTATTTTATTGTACAAAATGCTCTTTATTTAGAACACTTATATTCTAACCAATTGCAAAACCGGGAAAATGCTTTGTGAAATAAAATGCACGAAAAATCAAATGTGACCAACCAAACATTAAGTTAATTGAAGTTTGAAAAAACTATCTGATGAAATTACTGTTATTAAATTGAATCCGCATTTATTTCAACTCCAATAATTTCGACACCAATTTTTTTTTTAAAAGTTCCGATTTCTGTGGATTTTAACACTTAATTGTAGGCTCATGTTCAAGATGGTGTTTACTCTTTTGATGGACATACCAAATAACAGATGAGTTGAGATGTTCTATCTTGACAGAACTGTAATTAAGACATGAATCTTGGAAAAAGAATGTTCTTTTTTCTGGAATTTCAAGTTTGCAATTTTCGTTTTGATGAAATTTTCAGTTCTCAAAAGTAATCATTTGATTCTAGTGTGTCAAACAATTTCTTTTCTAACAAATTGCAGTAAAACCTCCTTCATACGTTCTTCGAATTGTCACCATGTGGAAAGTTCGTTCAAAATGCGTAAACCTCGTTTTTATTTTTACCCTATAAAGTTGTCTATTTTGTTTAAAGATCTTCTTGCATGTATATTTAGTACTAAGTTCGTTGTTTTAGATGGTATCAACAAATTTCAGTATATTTTACAATTTAAAAAAAATCCATATTTAAATGCAATGTTTAAGGTATCCGACTACGTTCTGAGGAAAATTTTTGAAAAAACTATTTAGAACTGTGGTTTTTAGAAGTATTATCAATTATAATAACAAATATTATAAATATTACTAAATTATTTTAAAATACATTATATTTTCAGAAATGGGAAAATTAGTAGTAAATTTTAGTGAAATTTAACTAAAGCGGTTAACACTCTCCACAAAATTGTAATGCAGCAATCCTATTTTTCTTTGTACGCAAGTAATACAATATAACGATGAAAGAAATGAACCAAATTCTAAGAAATAATGCAAAGAAGTGATGGGTAAAAATAGGCCCATAAATTCACTACTTAATTTTTCTAAAAACACCTAACAAACATTTGGTTCATTTCATTGCCCGTATTATTTAAAACTAGTTCTGAAATTTTTATGTAAATACTACTATTAGTTTTTGGTATATTATATTAATGGTATTGAATATTTATGAAAATTATTTTGAGAAAACTGAAGACACATTTTAACTGAAAAATATGTGGCCCTGGATGATAGGTCAGACCTTCCTTTTCCTAGAAAAGATAAGCTATTTTAGAAAAAGTCTGAACTGCAAGAAAAGACAATTAAAAAAAACATTCGCTAATGTGATCGATAAACAATTTTTTTAGCGTAGTCTGATACCTTAAGTAGTACGTAGTCTGATAACAGTTATAGCAAAAATACAATGATATTCTATATTCCTTAGAACTTTTATCTCGGAATATAAAACAATAAACTGTAATTTTGATTACTGGATTATGTGAAAGTAAATGGGAAAATACTGCTGATTATTCGTAATTAGCAATGTTTCATAGTGGTTGTGAACTAATCTTCGGTAATTATAATATCCATAAATTTCACAATATTTGACAGTTTAAAAATTTTTCTTATTTAAATGATTGAGCAATGCTTAATGATTGTCATAGCAACAATGCAATAGCATTCAACCTTCGTTGGAATTTTTATCTCTGAATGTACAACAATAAAATGTAATTCTGATTATTAGATTATGTTAAAGTAAATGTAATAAATTGATTATGTGTATTTAATACTAATTGTTCGTAATTACCAATGTTTAGTAGTGGTTATGAACTAATCAACGGTAATTATGATATCAATAATTTTCACAATATTTTAGTCTCAAAATTTTTGTTATTTAAATGATTCAGAAATGCTTAATGATAGTCATAGTAACAATGCAATAGCATTCAACCTTAGTTGGAATTTTTATCTCAAAATGTAAAACAGTAAAATATAATTCTGAGTATTCCATTGTTAAAAAAATGTAATAAACTGGTGATTGTTCGTAATTACCAACATTTTGTAGTGATTATGACTAATCACTGGTAATTATAGTATCCATAAATTTCGTAATATTTTAAACTTTTAATAATTCCCATATTTAAATAATTGTGCAATACTTAATAATAGTAGTAACAATAATTTTAGTAACAAATATATTATATTTTTGATCAATTCTTAACTATAGATATAAATTACAATAATAATTTGGAGAAGAATGTAACAAAAAATAGAGCAACTTGGTAGAATTGATTTAAGTGAATAGGAATTAAATATTTTCAACTATAGAAAATCCTCCTTGACAATTTAGAAGAATAAGCTAATTGAAAAGATATCAAGCCACATCTTTTAACTAGTCTGTTGTGCAGAAAAAAAAAAAAGATTTTTTAAGTTTAAAATTAAAAACGAAAGATCGATGTATTCTCAATTCAAAGAGGCAATGTTTAGTGAAATTCTTGAAATATTTTAAAGATATTTTTAATGTATTAATGAATAAGGAAAGAGATTAAGGTATCCGACTGCATTAAAAGCATTGGTTATCGGCCATATAGGCGAATTATTTCTTGTAGTTCAGACTTTCCTCATTCCAAAACAGCTTATCTTTTCTGGGAAAAGGAAGATCTGACGTATCATCCAGGGTCACATATTTTTCAATTTTCTGCTAAAATTTGTCTTTGACTTCAATTTTCTCAAAACTTTATTTTCTATAAAAATTCTCCACCGTTAACATGGTATCACAAAATCTAATAGAGGTCTTTACAAAAAATTCAGTGTGTATTTTAAATAAAATGATTAATGAAATGAACCAAAAGTTTTAATGTGGGTGAAATACTTTTTCATTTATAGGTGTTTTTAGAAAAAGTATGCTGTGAATGTATGGAAAAAAAAAATGAGTATTATACGCATATTTTCCCCCATAACTTCTTTGCATCTAAAATATTTCTTACATTTTGGTTCATTTGATTCATCATTATATTCTATAACTTTTGTGCAAAGAAAAATAGGATTGCTGCATAGCAATTCCGTGTAGAGTGTGAACCGTTTTGGTTCAATTTCATTAAAATTTACTACATGTTTTCCCATTTTTTGAAAAATATTATGTTTTCACATAATTTCGTTGTATTTATAATATTTTGTATTAAAACTGACAATACATCTATTAACTATAATTTTAAATACTTTTTAAAAAATCCAATTTTTAACAAAAGTTGTCGGAGACCTTATATAATAACTAATTTTCGTTGAATAGTATTTGTGGTTTTATTTATAACACAATCCCCAAAGATGCAAAACAAAAACAGTCGTGGCCTTCTTGAAACTTTCTAGCATATTTTACGATAGAGGTCTCATTCTTTACTGCGTGCATAATTACGGTTAAGGCCATGAAAGGCACTCAAATCTTTATTTTCAGAGTTATGCGTTCTTGTCCAGATTATTATTGTAATTTATATCTAGAGTAATAAATTGGTCAAAAATATAATAATATATTATTTGTTACTAAAATTATTAAGCATTATATCTATAATTATTAAGTTACTTCTATTATTAAGCATTGACAATCATTTAAATATGGGAATTTTTAAAACTGTAAAATATTGTCAAATTTATTGATAGTATTATTACCGGTTATTAGTCATAATCACCACTAATCTTTGGTAATAACGAATATCACCGGTTTGTTATTTACTTTAACGTTACCCAATGATCAGTATTGCATTTGATTGTTATACATTTCGAGAAAAAAATTCCAAGGAAGATTGAATATTGTTGCTATGACTATTATTAAGTACGAGCTGGTACCGGCGCGTTGCTGCCGCCGAAAAAAATATTATCAAGTGCAATCAGTCAGTAATTTGGTAATGTTTTATCGAAATAGAATGAACGGTACAACAGTATAAAATACGAACAAACAAATATTCATTTTTACACATTAGATTCGTGTATTTTTTGAGAATTGTAAAACTTGATGTTCTTTCAGAACGGTAATGAAAGAAACTATTTATTGAATCTCGTGACTCGTTTAATATTCGTTCGGAATTCTCTAATTTAATTTTAGAAAATGCGATTAAAATATTTTCATCTTAAAATTGACTAAACAGAAAAAATACATTTTTTCCATAAAATCGTTAATATAGTTAAAAGACAATTTTTGAAAATTAAGATGGTGTGAAATTATTTGTACTTCAATATTTTTGTTGGTTACTGCAAAAAACGCTAAAATTTAATTTAAATATAAACCCTCCCCAGGGTTTGTCTCCCCAAAACTTTCTCGCGTCATCTGTCATAAGGTTGTTACCTCTGAGAATGACTTGCATGTCATTTGCGTACTATAGCTACACAATATTAGCCTTTAACTTAGATTTAGCATTTCTACTGAATCTATTGTCTCCTCGGCGAGATGCAAAGAAGTTACGGGTAAAAATATGCGTATGTATGCATTTTCCCATAAATTTACAACTTAATTTTTCTAATAACACCTATGAATGAAAAACTATTTCACCAACAATAAAACGCTTGGTTCATTTCATTGCAAATATTATTTAAGAGACACGCTGGAATTCTTATGTAAATACCTCTATTAGGTTTTAAGATATAATGTGAACGGTGAAGTATTTTTATGAATATTAAAGTTTTGAGAAAATGGGAGTGAAAGACAAATTTTAAGTTGAAAATATGTGATCCTGGATGATAGGTCAGACCTTCCTTTTCCTAGAAAAGATCAACTGTTTTTGAAAGAGGAACTACAAGAATTAACAATGAAAAAAAATATTCACCAATGGGGTTGATAACCAATGTTTTTAACGTAGTCAGATGCCTTAAGTCGTGTTGCATTTTCGATTGAAGGGTTTGTTGCAAAAGGGAGGTTGCTCCAATTATTCAAGCCGTAAAACACGTGTGAAAATTGTAAATTCCAATCAGACAGAGAGCTCCATCTTTGGAGTAACGTGATAACTAAAATTGGAAATATTAGTTCTCGCGTTCTTTTGGCACAAAATGAACAAGATTTTTTTTTAAATACCACTTGATGGTGTATAAATTTCCCCAAGTTGAATCGACATCCTTTTTGTAGCAAATGCTTCAATTATCACATTTATGAACATGAGAAATTTTTTTGAAACGATTAGATCCTTGATCGATTTGTTTTCAAATTATTTGTCACGGATTTACATTTCAGATGCTATCCATAATCTCTCTTTTTTCTATATATCTTGCTCAAATTTTCAGTCGTTAGTAAAACACTTTTTATTCATCCACTCGAATTGAAATACATTTTTTAAACTTGTAGTGGATGACACTTGATGTTAAAACTGTTTTTTTTTTTCAACTTTTAATTCATTCATTATATATATATAGTCTATTTAATACTTTAAACAGAGTTTTAGCAGTTTGAAATGAAAATTGGAATCAGCAGGCAGTAGCTCAATCGGTTAAACGCGAGGATTTTCAGTATTTTTCCCGTGAAAGTGAAGAATGCGAGTTCCGTTCATGCAAAAAACATTTTTTTTTTTGAAAAATTATTTCATTTTAGTTTATATATTATGATGTCTTGTCCATGTTTCCCTGGAAAGGAGGCGCAGTAGCCTCGGTGGGTAAGCACCCCTGTGCATCCAAAGGGCAGAAGTCTAACTTTTAGCTCAAATCAAGTGACACACACATTCACTTGCACAACCCTTTTTTACAGTGGGGCACATTCATACATCTCACAGACAGAACACAGAACTACCATGCCGGAAACGGTCTCAACAGATCACGGGAAGATACGCTACCCTTATACCAGGACGCCGGCTAGTTTTATAAGTCTTTATGTCTCTTATGCCTCCCTAAACCGCTCATCCAATTGCGAGCTTATACGATCATCCGATCCGATAATCGAGTTCATCAGATCAGCGTATTGTTTACACCTGCGGGATGTTTATAGGCATAGTACAATTATCTAAAATTATTTTTTAAAAATCGAATCTCAACCGCATCTCTTTACCAAGGATTAATCCCCAAATAACACGCCGAGGCGACACAATAGGTTCAGTAGAAATGCTAAATCAAAGTTAAAAGTAATGTTGCATAACTATTGTACGCAAATGCCATGCAAGTCATTCTCAGAGGTAACAACTTCATTACAGAGGATGCGAGAAAGTTTCGGGGAGACCAACCCTGGGGGGTTAATATTTTAATTAAATTCCAGCGTTTCTCGCAGTAACCAGCAAAAATATTGTCGCACAAATAATTTTGCACCATCTTAATTTTCAAAAATTATCGTTTCAACTATATGTAAGATTTTATGGCACAAATGTATTTTCTATGCTTAATCCATTTTAAAAGAAAATATTTCAATCACATTTTCTAACAATAAACTTGAGAGTTCTGAATAAGTATTAAAGGAATCCCTAGATAGAATAAATAGTTTCTTTCGTTACCATTGTAAAAGAACGCCAAGCTTTAAAATTCTAAGAGAATACACAAACCTCATATTTGAAAAATGAATATATTTATTTATTCGTATGTATTTTATATAGTGTCGTAACGTTCATACTATTTCGATAAAACATAGCCAAATTAGTGATTGATTTCATGTGAGGATAAAGACCCCTGAGCACCCAAAGACAGAAGTCTGACTTCTAGCTCAAAGGAAGATGACACACACACACACACATTCGCTTGCATAATCCCTTTTTAAGGGGGTGGGGGGTTCATTCACGCATCTCACAGATAGAACACAAGGGAAGACCACCATGCCAGAACTAGGATTCGAACCCTGGACGCCTAGATCACGGGAAGACGCGCTACCCCTTAGCCAGGACGCCGGCATGGTTATAGATAAAATGCAACAATTTGCAGCTACGCGCAGGGTACCAGCTAGTATCTATATAATATATATATATATATAAAATCTTGTTTTTGGTTTCGACTTGTTCCAACATTTCAAGAGGCCTTCCAGAAAACTATGATTTAAAGTTAGATGTTTATCTAAATAATTCTCTCTCTCTCTTTTTTTTTTTTTTTGCGTAACCTTTTTTATCTAAACTATGGGAACCGTATAAGTGATAAACCTGATTATCTTTATGTAGTTAATGTTTCGCAATGTTCACCAAATTTATATAAAAGATAACAGTCGCTTTGATTGATAGTGTTTATGATTGACAATACACCTAAAAGCCAAAAATAGCTTTTAATAAATCCAATTTATCCAAAAAAAAAAAAATCCTTCGAACGTAATCGGATACCTTAAGCCGTTTTTGAGTTATTGTATACACAGATAGAAAAACTTTATTCCAGAAATGCGTTCTTCACACTCAGGGAGTTTTCATATTCAGGAATTTCTTCGAAATATCAAGTTCGAATGTTCTGACAGTAACATTTTCTTTTCGTGTCGCTCCGTATAGGAAAATGTAAAAATACAACAGCCTCCATCGGAGAAATTTGTTTCTTTAACTCAGTAAAGCATCGAATTTTTTTTGTTTTTTTGCGATTCGAATCCGAATTATAGTAGTCGAAGTTAAATATTAGCATCTGGATTTTGTTTTTCTGTTTCTAGTATTAGTTCACACTCTTAATATATTTATTTATTTATAAATATTGTTCGAATTTCCAATCGTTAATAAAATACTTTTTACTCGTCCATTCAAGTTCAAATACCCAATTCCACCGAAGAACCGCCGTGTAAGTGGGTCTAGTGCCTGTTAAATCCGTCTGGGCCAAACGTTCTTGTTTTGACAAATTAAACCTATCGTAACGCATGCGCAAAAGCGCTGAGGGTTTTACGATCCATTGTCGAACAGTAGATACTTGGCACAATTTTAATATACAGTGCTGAATAGTATTGATATGGAACTATATCCAATTCTCTTTAACTTTTGAATAAGGCCACGGTGGCCTGGTAGTAAGGTCTTGGCTTTGGATCCGTAGGGTTGCAGGTTCGAGACACAATTACACCAAAGAACCGTCTTGTGAGGGGGTCTGGTGCACGTTGAATCCGTTGGGGCCAAACGTCCTAACGCTGGTGTGGTGTGGAAGTTTGGAGAAGGGCGTGCCAGCTCAGGTGTCGTTTTCGTCATCGGATTGTGGTTCAAAATGACGAGGTCCGCCCCAGAATAGCCTTAGTGTTGCTTCAAAACGGGACGTTAATATAACTAAACTTAACACAGAATAACAACCATGCCCGAATCGGGACACTCAGATCCCAGGGAAGACACTCTACCTCTATGGCAAGGCACCGGCATGGGTATTATGTAATTATATTAAAGTTCAAATTTAAAGAAAGGGCTCTTTTGGAGCTGATCTCGTCCATTTCAACGGTGGACAGACGACAAGAAAACACGCCAGCACTAGGTAATTTGGCTTCCACGAACTTCACATAGATTGGATGCGTTTCACTTCAGTTGAATCGGTTTCGAATCTGCAACCTTTCCGTTCTCAAGCGAAGAATTTAACACCAGATAAATTCGTACATGGGTCGATATCTAATGTTAAACTTAAAAATTGGTTTTTAAATGCCCTTAATTTTTTATCATAACTAGTGGTTCCCGACGCTTTGCTGCCGCCGAAAAAATATTAAGCGCAATCAATCAATAATTTGGCAATGTTTTATTGAAATAGGATGAAGGGTACGATTGTATATAAAATACGAACAAACAAATCTCCTTTTTTATATATTAGACTAGTTACTGCCGCAGAAGAAATAATTTTGGAAATATCGCTTGGAATTTAAAATAACTCTTGTTTCATTAGGAGTGATAGGCAGAATATTTATTTTCGTATTGGAAGTGAAAACATTCTTTGAAATGGAGTGATATATAAAGGAGAAGGCGAAAAAATATTTATTATCTACTAGCCGCGTTTGGCGATCAGCTGGTTCGCCATGAGTAATGCGTTCTAAAATTTTCAATTAAGTCACATATTCATTAGCCTTGAAGTAATTCCAGGCAGTGATTGGCCTGAAATTAATAATGTTTTTTTCCGTGATGCTGCCAAAATATTAAATGTTTTTTTAAAGAAAGCTAAAAAGGAAAAAAAAAATATTGAATAAATGATTTAGATGTTGCAAACGATTATAGAAACCTTTGCGTTGCATTTATTTTTTTAGAAAATATCAGATTTTATGTTTCTTTTATTTTATCCTGTCACGTGCAAAAAGTATCATTTCTTTAGATTTAATCTGCGATCATCGTTTTTTTTTTTTTTTGTAATTTGAACTTTCGTCATTGATTTCTTTTATTTTATTCAGTCACGTGCTCAAAAAAACATGGTCAAAATCTTTCTTTAAAAATTCGTTAAAAATAGAGGCTTAAGTTATACATTAAAACACAGATACCATTAGAAAGCTAATTTTTTAATCTTTAAATGGATGTAAAAATCATGTTTGTCCGATTATATTTTCGGAAATTATAGCGGAAAATCGTCGAAATTTCGCTTAAATTTTAATTAATTGAAATTCTAATTAAAAATTCGAAAAAAGGGCTCCGAGGTGCACATTCCCAACCTCCAAGGTATTTATGTACCAAATTTGGTAGCTGTAGGTCCAACGGTCTGACCTGTAGAGCGCCAACACACACACACATTGAGCTTTATTATAAGTATGGATTTTTTTACCTTTATTATTCAAGACTTTAGGGTAGGCAATATATTTTTTTCCATCTTCAAAAGAAACAAATAAATGCAAGTAATAAGTGTTCAAAGTTTCCTCGCAATCAGATGAGCGATACGGCAACGCATAAGAGTCGTACAGACAAACATTCATTTTTATTTATATAGATTTGTGCATTCCTTTAGAATTATAAAACTTGGTGTTCTTTCAGAACGGTAATGGAAGAAACTATTTATTGTATCCCGTGACTCGTTTCATATTCGTTCAGAATTCCCAAATTTAGTTTTAGGAACTGCGATTAAAATATTTTCTTTTAAAATTGATTAAGCATAGAAAGTATAATTATAAGTATATTATGCCATAAAATCGTTAATATAGTTTAAAAGATACTTTTTTGAAAATTAATATTGTGCAAAATTATTTGTACTATACTATTTTTGGAAGTTACTGCGGAAAACGCTAAAATTTAAATAAAATTTAATACACTGAGGATGGGTCTCCCCAAAATGTTCTCGCACAATCTGTAGTAATGTTGTTACTTCTGAGAACGACTGCATGACATTTGCTTTCTATAACTACAAAATATGAACCTTTAGCTTGGATTTAGCATTTCTACTGATTCTACTGTATCTCTTCGACGAGTTATTTGCAGATTTATCCTTGGTAAATAAATGCATTTCAGATAAAATTTTAATTTTTTTTTAGATAACTGTACTATCCCTATAACCATCTCGTAGATGTAAGCAATAAGATGACCAAATTTAAACATTTATTTTTATTTATATAGATGAATTATAAATTTGAGATATAAAAGTTGGGATAAATAATTTAAAACATTTCTTCATAGTACAGCATTACCAATTTAATTTTTTTAAAGTATTTTTATTAAATGTATCGGTATTTAAAAGAAGAAAAATGAATAACAATTTTGCAATGGAAATTTAGAATTGACGTGTCACACATGGGACAAAGTTTGTAGACACACTCGTCATGTATGTTTTTTATTTATTTTCATTTTAGAATGCATGAAAATGTTAAAAAATAACGATTATATTTGCTTATAAGAAAAAGAATTCTAGGATTATATGATTAACTGTTGTGGCCCACTAGTGCCATCTATCGACAATAAAGGAAACAAAAAGATTTTTTAAAATTTCGTTTCCCATGCAAGATAAATTTTCACTTTTCAATTGGAAATCTACTATTCATTATATTGAATAGTATTTCTAATAGAAATTTTCTTCTTAATGTAATGAAAAGGAGAACAGATTAATAATTCTTTCATTTTATGCTATAATTTGCGAAATTTGTTTAAAATTCATTTTGTGTTAAAGATTCATTCCATTTTTTCTGAATCATTTCTGTTATACAAAAAAATTGAACAAAAAACAACGACCATTGAATATGAAAGTAACAAATGAGTATTGAATAAAATTAAGAATGAAAAATATTAATTTAAAAAAAATTCGTTCGCCATACAAAATAGTTTTCTTTTTCGAATTGAAAATCTACTATTCATTATACGGAATGGTATCTCTAAGAGGAATTTTCTTCTTAATGTAAAGTTTTGTTTAGTTTAGTATATTAACGTCCCGTTTTTAAGCAACACGAGGGCTATTTTGGGAGAAAAGGAGAGCATATCAATAATTCTAATAATTATAAATCGGCAACTGGTTTAACAAAATCAATCTTACTGTAGTCCTCCAACAGTCAGTGCAGCGATCCTAGAATAAAAATAGATAAAACGTAGCATTAATATGAATGAAGGTATCAGACTACGTTAAAAACACTGGTTATCGATCACATTGGAGAAAAAATTTTTAAGTTGTTGTTTCTTGTAGTTCAGCTTTCTTCTTTCCAAATAAGTTTATCTTTCCTAGGAAAAGGAAGGCCTGAGTTGTCATCCAGAGTCACATATTTTTCAGCTAAAATGTGTCTTCCATTTTCTCAAAACATTCATTTTCATAAAAATTATCCACATTCAACATGATATCTCAAAAACTAATAGAGGTATTTACATAAAACTTTCGGATCGTGTTTTAAATAATGTGGGCAATGAAATGAATCAAAAGTTTTATTGTTGGGGGAATACTTTTTCATTTATAAGCGTTTTTAGAAAATTCAGTTGTGAATTAATGAAAAAAAAATAACTTACACATAACTTCTTTGCATCTCAAAATGTTTCTTGGATTTTGGTTAATTTCATTCATCATTATACTCTATAATTTGTGTATAAAGAAAAATAGGATTGCTGCATTGCAATTTTGAGAAGAGTGTTAACCGATTTGGATAAATTTCCTTAAAATTTACAACAAATTTTCCTACTTCTCAGTATATCTCTACTTTCCTATACAATATTGTGAGTGTGTGTGTGTGAGAGAGAGAGAGAGAGTAAAGATTAAGAATTATTGGATGCATATGGTAGATTTGAAGATATTGAAAAAGACTTTTCATTTTAAAGTTCGCTTTATTCCATCTCCGGATAAAAGCAGGCGAATTTGCAAGCAGCGTGACCAAGCAGAAGTGACGGAAAAAGGCAGAAATTAATTTTTCCTCATTTTTTATATTATATTTTGATAGGGAAAATATTGCTAGAGTGCTAATATATGATTAAAATTCTTATAGGGATTTCTGAGAATGTGACTTTTAAGCAGGGGAAACATAGGGATCTTTTTATAAAACTATTTGTTTAGGTCAGCAACTTTTATCAATCACTCTCGCCATGGGATTCGTTGATTAAAGAACTTAACAAAGTTTTTCTGAATTAATTTAGTAGATAGTGCGGAATCGGATTATAAAATAAGAGAACATTTTAGGATGACTTTGACAAAGACTAAATTAAGATAAAACTTTAATGATATTTTAACATTTAATTAAACATCAAATTAATTTCTATATCTATCTATCTATCTGTCTGTCTGTCTGTCTGTCTGTCTGTCTATCTGTCTGTCTGTCTATCTATCTATCTATCTATCTATCTATCTATCTATCTATCTATCTATCTATCTATCTATCTATCTATCTATCT
>JAPMOQ010007347.1:204858-216460 GCA_026543055.1 Argiope trifasciata | reverse complement strand
AAAAAAAACATATTTCGTACAAATTTATTTATGTGCCAATTGAAGTAATAAATTTTTTTTATCAACTAACCTCTGTTCCTTCTTCAGTCAGTCCAGCGATGCTAGGCGGCTGCCTAATGAATAATCCGCCACTGACATTAATGTGAATAAAACAGATTGTCTTTTTTATTCGATGTCAAGCAATTAGAGGAAGTTTTGCTCTCTTTGACGACATTAAAAATGAAACTGCATTCTTAGTCAAATTTAACACCAGGATCAGGAATTTTTATGACCTTCTCGATGTCCGTGATGACATGTTGATGCTCAACTGGTATAAGCAGGCAACCTGCTTCAGGAGCATTTCCTCTCACTTTAATGAGGGGTAATGAGCATTGAGTTTTAGAATCCATCAAAAAGCAAGTCACTGGCCTAACGAACATTTATTCCTTTCGATGATTGGGACTTTAATCCGATCAGTGTCACTTAAGAAACAATATGCATAATTCATTGCCTACAGAGTCTGAAGGTCATCAAGGTCACCCGCTGGATATTACACAATATTGGTAAAGGGCATGATAGAATATTTATGTTTGTAGGTGAAATTGTTTCATTATATTTAAAATAGTTATAAAACACGTTTTTAAAACTTTAAAAGTTTTTTTTTAAATTCTTATAGTACCAGTGGGATTTGCTCAATGACACTTTTTCGCATATTGTCAAATAATAATTTTTTGCACTCATTTTTAGAAACCGATCGAAACCCAAAATATGATACAAAGCTAAATTTGTAGCCACAAAATAGCTCACCATAGAGTTTCAAGCAATATGCTTCAATACAATATACAAATATGTAAAGTGCATATAATATAATTTTTATAATCATTTAATTATTACATCTAACTTTATTTCGATTTCATACTTAAATAGCAACCATTTGCCCCTCGTCAATTATTGAATCATTCGGATAGAGTATTATATTGTATACGTTTATTTAAATATGGAATAATTATCGAATCCATGGAAAAGTCGTTTGGAAATTCATCGTCAAATAAAAAAACCAGAAAAACTATTTCAAATATCGTTTATTTTAGCTCCATTACGAAAGAAAACGTTTTATGCAGAAACTTAAATATGCGATACTGGAATGTACAGCAGATAAATTTCTTCGGTGCAAAAATTGACAAAGTATATATTTTTCTGAAGTGCGTATCAGACGGTAAAAATTTCTTCAGAATGTATATGGAAGATAAATAGCTTCAAGTTCAAACATCAGAACTGATTTCGAGAATGTTCATTCTTCTTTTAACTGAAAAAAGAAAAAGTGTTTAAAAGAAACAATAAAGGAAAATTTTTAAAAGCCAATTAATTCATCGTAATAAGCATTTTCTATCATAAGCCATTCATAAATAATGGTAATTTATAAATTCAATGAAAAATATAATCTTTACATATTTTATCGTAATAAGCATTATATAAAAATATAATATACTAGCCGCCTTTGGCGACCAGCTGGTTCGCCATAACTAATGAGTTCTAAAATTTTCAATTAAATCACATATTCATTAGCCTTGAAGTTACTCCGGGTATTGATTGGCCTGAAATTAATATTTTCTTTAAGATGATGGACGGAAAGTTCTAAGAGAACGCGTTTTTCTAATAATATTCTTTAATTTTATAAAGCAGTCAGTTTTAATTATTGATTTAGAAGACTGATTGATGTAGCAATTATTTAAAATATTAATAAAAATATTTTGTAAAATATGGCTCACAGAGCAAAGTATGAAGAAATCTCAAACTCATTATTCATAAATGCATTGTTTGACTCAAACTACATAAAATGTAATTATTTATTTCATTTAGATCAAATTAATAGTATTAAACAATATATTACAAATTGGCAATATATTACAAATTCCTTTCCAATTATTAATATTTTACAAATTGGTCATTGGAAAGGAATTCGAATGCATATCTTGTATAAATTCAATCCTGTATAAATAAAGATAATTTATTCAATTAATGATGTAAATATTTCAAACGATCATAGAATCCTTTGCCTTGCATTTTTTAAAGAAAATATCACATTTTATATTTATTTTATCCAGTCACGTGCTGAAAGTTACATTTCTTCAGATTTAATTTGCGATGATAGTTGTTTTTTTTAATTTGAACTTCCGTCAAAATGATGGCAACACGGTGATAAAACCTAATTTTTTCCCTTTGACGTGCTCTTGCAGATTTTATAGAAACCTCAGCTTTGTATTTATTTTTTTTAGAAACTATCACATTTTATAATGAAAAAAAGTATTGAATTAATGATACAGATATTGCAAACGATTACATAAATATGCCATTAAGTCGGGATTCCAATGCATATCCTGTCTAAATTCGATCAGGTTTACCGTAAAGAAGATTTATTGAATTAATGATTTAGATATTGCAAAAGATCATAGAATCCTTTGCTTTGCATTTATTTTTTTTAGAAAATATCACATTTTATGTTTTATTTTATCCAGTCACGTGCTAAAAGTATCATTTCTTTAGATTTAATCTGCGATGATCGTTTTTTTTTTTTTTAATTTGAACTTCCGTCATTGTTTTCTTTTATTTTATCCAGTCACGTGATAAAAACATGGTTAAAATATTTCTTTGAAAATTCGTTAAAAATAGAAGCTTATATTATAAATTAAAAAAATTGATACCGTTCGAAAGCTAATTTTTTAAATCTTTAAATGGATATAAAAATCATGTTTGTGCAATAATATTTTCGGAAGTTAAAATGGGAAAACGCCGAAATTTAGCTTAAATTTTTATTAATTCAAATTCTAATTAAAAATTCGAAAAAAGGGCTCCGAGGTGCACATTCCCGACCTCCAAGGTATACATGTACCTAATTTGGTAGCTGTATGTCCGACGGTCTGGCCTGTAGAGCGCCAACACACACACACACGCGCGCACACACACACACATTGAGCTTTATTATTAGAATAGATTCTATAAAAATTATAATCTTTACATAATTCATCTTTATAAGAATTTTTTTTTCATAAGCAATTCATAAATAATGGCAATTTATAAATTCAATAAAAAAAATATAATCTTTACATATTTACAAGCTTCTGCTTGTTGAAATCATTGGTTAGATGTCAGATTATAGTGCGGTTTCATTTCCAAGTTTGCAGTAGGTTCATGATGATGGTTCATAGAATGTAAAACATCTTTAAATCACTAACTTATTTTTAAAATTTTTATTGGGAAATACTGAGAGATTTCAAATACAATTTTGCTTAGTAAATTTTTTTAAACAATATTAGAATATCATTTTTTTCTATAATGTAAATGTGTCATAATATAATGCATTTCATAATATAAGGCAAATTTTATAAAATAATATATTAGAATATCATTTCATAGTATAATGTAAATGTTTCATAATACAGGGTGATCAGCCCTGATTTCAAAATTAAATACCTCTACAACAAAGATTGATAAAATTATGCGGTAAACTGTACGTTTATTAGCAAAACTGTAGAAATGCTGTACCAAGGTTTAGAAAATTTAGTTACGAAAATCGTTAACAGAGGGCGCTCTAATCACAATGCCCATAGACGCTTTCAGTGTGACGTCAAAAATGAAAAGCATCCGACGAATTGCATCAGAAGCAGGGTTGAAGTATACAAGCACGCAAAAAATATTAAAAAATAGCCTACGGCTGTTTCCATACAAAATCCAGTCATCAGGCCATACCCATGAAAGCTGTGCAACAAGGGGTTGACTTTGCGAATCAGATTTAACAATGATCGACAACGACGGATTTGATGTGCATCAGGTTCACAGATGAGGAACATTTTCATTTGAATGGAATCGTTAATAAACAGAACCGGAGATTTGGGGGTTCCCAAAATCCTCATTTGTGTGAAGAGACAGCACTGCATTCGCCTAAAGTTATTGCATGGGCTGCGGTATGCGCTAGAGGCATTATCGGCCCCTTTTTCTTGCGAGAAACGATAACTACTGAACGTTACGTTACAATTTTGGAACAATTTGTCAGCACTCAACTAGCGTTAGAGGATTGACCTGGTATCTACTGGTTCATGCAAGATGGGGCTCGACCACATCGAACAGATAAAGTTTTTCGTTTTCTTCGTGAATACTTGGGAATAGAGTCATTGCGTTAGATTATCCGCAATTTACCGACACAGGAATAGCTTGGCCTCCATATTCTCCCGATCTGACTCCTTATGACTTCTTTCTGTGAGGAGCATTGAAAGACATTGCCTATAGAAACAATCCCGCCACTCTAGATGAGCTTGAATCGTTGAGTGGTGTTGCATGTAATTCCATTTCCGTTGAGACATTGCAAGACGTGATGTCAAATTTCATTGTTCGATTACGCCACCTCGTTTTTCGATCGGTGAACATTTTGAAAAAATTGTATTTTGATTGTAAAGACCGCATCACTTTATTGTTTTTCTTTTCTTTAAGACTCCTTTCAGAGAAAGAATTTTCAGCGCAGAGCGCCCTCTGTTAACGATTTTTGTCACTAAATGTTCTAACTTTTGTACACTATTTTTACAGTTTTGCTAATAAACGTACAGTTTACCGCATAATTCTATCAATCTTTTTTGTAGAGATATTGAATTTTGAAATCAGGGCTTATTCGCTGATCACCTTGTATAATGCATTTCATAATGTAATGTAAATTTCATGTAAATTTAATAAAAATCATGTAAATTTCATAAAATAATGTATTAGAATATCATTTCATAATATAATGTTAATGTTTCATAAGATAATGCATTTCATAATATAATGTGAATTTCGTAAAATACTGAATTAGAATATCACTTAAAAAATCATTTCAACCGGAAATCTATTTAAAAATGTCAGATTATATGCTATTTTGAATGATGTTATTGAAAGACAAAAACTGATGGAAAACTAAATTTTCAATTCACAAGATCGGAATTCCGAATATTTACGAATTCTGTCGTGCAAATATCATTGTGCAAAATGTATGTTCAAAATCAAGTCTGGCTCAAATCTCACTTTAAAACTTTGTTGAAACAAGCTATAAGCCACGCTTTAACCACTAGAAAGATGAGCACTCAGAAAAAAATGTCTGCATCCCAAAATTATTTGAGCACTTCTTCTATAAATTCAAAATTAATTCATAGAAAGAATTAATTGAAGAATTGAGGGAGAAAATGATGCTATGAAACGGATTTTTTCAATTCCTATATTAGTTGTCACTCTCTAGATATATTTGTTGTGCGGGCATAATTCATTTAGACTTCATCTCACATCGGAACTAGCCAACTCCATGATATCCAAAAAAGGTTTTATTAAAATAAATCTTCTTAGCCAAAACACAACTGCTTTTTCTTTTATTATTTTCCTTTTATTCTTTTCGAATTCAAAATTCGTTTTTACAAAAATTGTAAAAAAAAATAACCAGGCGATGACAAAAGAAAAGGATTTATTCTTTCAGAACAAATAGTTCTTATTGCTTCTTAAAGAATACCACTTCTCTGAGTTCTGATGGAAGACAAATTATTTGTAAAACAATACAATACTACAAATGAAATATACATGAAATAATCAAAACTGTAAAAGAAACAAAAGATGCTGTTGCCACCATTTTTTAAAATATAAATTTACAATAATCTATATCTATACTTATAATAAAGCTCAATGTGTGTGTGTGTGTGTGCGTGTGTGTGTGTGTTGGCGCTCTACAGGCCAGACCGTGGGACCTACAGCTACCAAATTTGGTACATGTATACCTTGGAGGTCCGGAATGTGCACCTCGGAGCCCTTTTTTCGAATTTTTAATTAGAATTTGAATTAACTAAAATTTAAGCGAAATTTTGACGTTTTTCCGCTATAGCTTCCGAAATTATTATCGGACAAACATGATATTAACATCAATTTAAAGATAAAACAAATTAGCTTTCTAATGGTATCAGCTTTTTAAATTTATAATGTAAACTTCTATTTTAATGAATTTTTAAAGAAATATTTTAACCATGTTTTTATCACGTGCCTGGATAAAATAAAAGAATGCCGGAAGTTCAAACAAAAAAAATTATCATCGCAAAATAAATCTACAGAAATGAAACTTTCAGCACGTGACTGGATAAAAAAAAGAAATATAAAATGTGATATTTTCTTTGAAAAATAAATGCAAAGCAAAGGTTTCTACAATCGTTTGCAATATCTATATCATTAACTCAATAAATCTTCTTTATTTACGGTAAACCTGATTGAATTTTGACAGGATATGCATTGTAATCCCGACTTAATGGCATATTTATGTAATCGTTTGCAACATCTGTATCATTAATTCAATACTTTTTTCCCTTTTTCGCTTTCTTTAAAAAAACATATTTAATATTTTGGCAACATCACCGAAAAATACATTTTTAATATTTTGGAAGCATAACCGATAATTAAAACTGACTGATTTATAAAATTAAAGAATATTATCAAGAAAACGGGTTCTTTTAGAACTTTCCGTCCATCATCTTAAAGAAAATATTAATTTCAGGCCAATAAATGCCCGGAATTACTTCAAGGCTAATGAATATGTGATTTAATTGAAAATTTTAGAACGCATTATTCATGGCGAACCAGCTGATCGCCAAAGGCGGCTAGTAATAAATAAAGTAACAAAAATCGTTCCGCAGTGGAGAGCCGCCACATATTGTTCAAATTTTTAGACGGTATTAAAATGCTTTTTATTCATCCTCTCAAGTTCAAAGACATTTTTTTAACTTGGTATAAATGACACTTGATGTTCATATAGTATTTTATATTAATTTTTTATTTTCCCTCTAATTTCTGTTTGGTAGCCAAAGTCACTAAATGGTCGCCAAACTCTGAAATTTTTCTTTGTTACCTAAGTGGGAATTGAATTTAAAAGAAAATTATACGACTTGTTATGCATGAATGAAATGAATTCGCTTTTTTTAGGTATATATCTGATATAATTTCCACAGGGGTGTTTGTGCTCCGGGGAAACCCCGGAATTCCAGGGATTTTGAGCTTCAATACCCGGAAATTCCGGGGATCGTCATTCAAAGGGAAGTAGGAATAATAATGAATTATTTATTTTTATATCCGTAATTTTGTGTGCTTTGAAAGCCGAAAACGCATGGTCAGTGTGTGTGGTGAAAACTTTTCCTTTCTTTCTCCAAAGGCAGTGATAATGCGTGAAAAGGGGGAAAAAACCTTTTTTGTTCTTTCCTTATTGCGAGTTATGACTCATTCCCCCGGTTCTCGGACATTATCTTCTGGATTCTTTTCGGCAAGTAGGCGCGGCAGAGAAAAAAGGGAGAGACTTCGTTCGACCAGATGTGCGATCACGTGACTCTGGGTTCAAAGGTCTTATCTCTCCTGGCGTGCGCCAATAAGTAGAGAAGGGAAATTTTTCGCCGTATTAGCTATTTGTCATTGATCGCTTCGCAACTTTTTTTTCTCCGCAGTGTAAAATTTTCGTTTCATTTATTGATGCACGTGTAAATTTTTCGTTTCGTTTATTGAAATATTTTTTTATTTATGTACGCAAGAGAATTTCGCTATGAAATTTCTCGATATAAATAGTGATATTATACAATTAGAAGAAGGTGTCCGGAATGCATTTAGGTGGAATTGGATTGAACAGAGAGATGGTAATGGGGATACCATCGGCACATGGTGCAAGAAAATGTTGCTGGACAAGCATATTGTGTTTTTTTGTTACTCACTGCTGAAGTATGGTGGGGAAGGATTCAAGGCTTTCACAAATCATTCTAAAACTGTGACGCACATAAAATATTCAAAGTGCATTAGACATTCAATGACTTTAAGTAATTATGCTAATTCAAAAAATACTGATGACTTACTGGAGACTGATGCTCGGCCATTGGATATAATGACAAGAAAAGCACGCCAAGAGGTATTAATAACTTCGTTTATCGCCGAGAATTCTCTTTCTTTCAATGTAGCTCCCAATTTAATTGAACTCTGCAAACAGTTGAGTCGTGATCAGGCGGCACTAAACTTGTTGGAAATGTCCAGGACTACTGCATGTTATAAGATGAAATATGGACTCGCAAAAACTATTAAGGAAAATATCATTAAAACTTTAAAGGTGACTCCATTTTCTCTAAATTTGGATGAAAGTACTAGCAATGTTCAAGAAAGTATACTGGCAATATTGGTGCAGTTTTATGACAACAATCAAAATGAAGTTGTAGTTCATCATTTTGTATCTTTAAAGATGGAATCTTGCAATTCAAAAGCTGTTTTTAAAGCAGTTGTTAATACTATTGAAGATAATAATATTCCATGGGCAAACTTAATTAGTGTATTAATGGACTCATGTAACACCATGCGTGGAAAAAAAAGGGTGTTGAAACCAGACTACGATCAAACAAAGCACCCACTTATTAGATATTGATGGTGACACATGTCACTCAGCTAATAACTGTGCAAAAAAAATTGCTTCATGTTTTGATAGATACTTAGAAGATTTGTTTGATATGAAAAGCTGCAGTAAAAGAGAAAATTTTTTCAAAATTTGTGAATCCCTTGCCTTTAAAAAACTTAAGCCCTTGAAGAGACCAGACCATAGGTGGGTGTACATTTTATATGTTTTAGAAAGAACCAAAGGTCTGTGGGATGCTCTTATTGCATTTTATTTTCACTACTTGGATAAAACTAATAAAGGGCATTATATTTCTTATGTTGAAACTGTATATAATAAAAGAAATATTTCTGCAGCTCAGAAAAAAATTGTTGAAGGGGTGTATTCTTGCTTGCATTCCCAACAACTCACAAAGGATGCTTTAGCTCGGAAAAAAAGAATACTAAATGGGTTATTTGTTATGCAAAACAAAACTTTATTGCATATGGCATTATATTCAGCAGTATTACCAGAGTTCAACTCATATATTAAATTATTTGAAACAAAAAAAAACCAATGCTTCATTTAATACATTCCAGTATTTATAAATTGATGCCAAAATTTTTCTGTTTTTTTTATGAAGCCAGAAAATATAGAGTGCACATCTTATAATGATTTATTAAAGGTTGATGTCACAAATCCAGAATTCCATCTACCTAGCAAAGTAATATTTACTGGTGCAAAAGCTTCCACTCTCCTGAAGAAATTATCAAAAAATCATCCAATAGCAAAAGAATTCCAAATTTCTCTGATGAAAGTTTATACTAATACAGCACAGCATATGAAACAGAAATTACCCCTTAAAAATTCATATCTAATTAGTTTTACTGCATTAGATCCAGAGCTAAGAGGTAAAACCAGTACAATATTAGCTTTTGAAAAATTATCATCTTTTATGTCCCATATTTTTAGTGATAATGAAAAGTCAAAAGTAGAAGCTGAAATAAGGTTATACCAGAGTGATATTGATATCACCAAAGAAATGCTCTACACATCTGATGAAAGTGGAAATCAAGTCAAGTGTACAATTTATAAATATTGGTCTAAAGTTTTTAATTTAAAAGATGATTTCACAAATGATTATAAGTATCCTACATTGGCTAAATTGATCAAAGCCTGCCTTAGCTGCTTCCATATCCCATTAGTGGAAAGTGCATTCAACTTAATGGATACACTTGTCACTGACTATAGAATCTCTCTTAAGATTGATTCCCTAGATGCAGTGCAGACTATTAAATATGATTTAATGGCTTCTAAAGAAACCTCATGTGAAAAATATGGCTCAAAAAATCCAATTCACAAAAATCTTTTACTGAATATGAACAGAAGTTGGAAATCATATCAAGAGGAATTAAAAACATGTATTTCAGATGAGTCACCTGTAAAAGTCTGTGAAAAACCTTCTACATTAGCAGAAAAGCAAACTGCTTCTACCTCTGCATGTGCAGTTCTCGAGGAAATTTCTCCAACTGTAAATGAGGAAAATAAAAGTCAACCTTCCTGCAATTATGAAGTTTACCACAAAAGAAAAACTAGCCCACAAACATCAGAAAATAAAAAAGCAGCAGAAATTAGATAATTTTTTTTATAGAATTAATTCAGGTAATTTAAAATATTTACATAAAATGTAGTCGTTTATATGTTTGAAAATTTATGGTTGTTAATTTTGCAAAAAAAGTAATTCATTGAACTTTTATAATTAGGTCATTCAATACTTCATAATTGTAATTTTTCATTTCTCCCCCCCCCTTCTCGAAACTCCAAAATGTCGGTAGCAAGTCCGTAAAAGTTTCAGGGGATTTTTTGGGGTCCCACAAACACCCCTGTTTCCATAAAAGGATCGAAGCATTGAATAAAAATTTAATGATTATTTTCATTTAATTGAAAGCAAATAGGATCTAATATTATTGAACTGAATGTTGTCGGGTTATTCTTTTCATTTACATTCTAGTAAGGTCTGAGAATGGAAAGTGTAGATTCTCGTAATATTTTTAATTTTTCAGTCCCGTAAAGGGGCATTGAATTCAAGCAAGACTGTTTACCTGAGCATAACATTCCATATAAATGTCTGTCCTCTACATAATTGTGATTTTTGCATGTTTTTCAGAACAAAGATTTTATGATTATCATGTTGAGAATGAATTAAAACCTTTTTTACATTTATAGTCTAAACGCTTATCAAATTGTTGATGAAAAATCTGTTTTAACATCAAGTGTCCTACACTACAAGTTTAATATATTGCTATTATATCACTTATTAATTTTTTTAAATTGATGACTACTTGGTGACAAACTTGGCGGCTCTATTCAAAGTAATCAAATTTAATGAATGAATTAACATTTGAAAAAGAAATATTAATATGGAATGTCATCCACTACAAGTTTAATATATTTCTTATTAAAATTTTTAGACTGACGATAATTTGCCGACGCTATTTTTAAAGTAATCAAATTTAATGAATGAATTAATTAAAAAAACTTCTGTTAACATCGAGTATTGTCCATTAGAAGTTTTAAAAAAATGTATTTGAACTCGTGTAGAAAAAAAAGTATTTTATTGACGATTGAAAATTTGATATATAAATAAATATAGAGCGAGAGTGAACTAATAGTAGGAATAGGAAAAAAAAATTCCTTACCACATATAGCACAATTGCAATCCCTTTTAAAGAAATAGAAATTCATTTACTGTTTAATAAACTCGGAATGATGATTAATAATCATTTTTACCTGGAATACGGAATATCCTTCTGCACTGCATGAATCTTCGCCGTTGCACTGTGTTGCATCTATGCCGGTCAACGTGTGACAAATTCGGCTGTAATTCTGCGAATCTTCCGTGAAACCACTGATGGCTATTCCGCTGCAATCCGTGTCATTCCAACAATTTTGGAGACAGGAGATCATGTGGCCGTCTTCGATCGTCCGCAAAATCCAATCGTCGTGCAGTTTGTCCTGAAGTAAGAAATCATAAATCCGATCCGAAACTATGAAGCCCGAGATCCAACTGTATTCGATAAGGATAGTGATAGAAACAACTAAGCACCAACGAGACATTGTTTTTTGATGGATGTTTTTTCTACGTTTGTTATCTACGTGTATTTGAAAATTGTTGCTGAAAAAAGCCAGAAATATTCCAGTAGATACCTATTGCTGAAAGTTGTACAAGTATTG
>JAPMOQ010007347.1:183665-203255 GCA_026543055.1 Argiope trifasciata | reverse complement strand
CACACACTGAAGTGACAAAAGTCATGGGATGACTGTTAATATCGTGTCGGTCCTCCTTTTGCCCGGCGAAGTGCAACAACTCGACGTGTCATGGAGTCCACAAGTCGTTGGAAGTCCTCTGCTGGAATATTGAGCCATGCTGTCTGTATAGACGTCCATAATTGTGAAAGTGTGGATGGTGCAGGAGTTTGGGCACGAACGGACCTTTCGATGATGTCCCATAAATGCTCGATTGGATTCATAACGGGCGATCTAGGTGGCCAAATCATGCGCTGGAATTGTCCGGAATGTTCTTCAAACCAATCGCGAACAGTTCTGGCCCGGTGACATGGCGCATTGTCACCCATAAAAATCCCATCGTTGTGTGGGTACGTGAAGTCCATGAATGGCTGCAAGTGTTCTGCAAGCAGCTGAACATAACCATTTCCAGTCAATGATCGGTTCAGTTGCACCAGAGGACCGAGTCCATGCCATGTAAAAACAGCCCACACCATTATGCAGCCACCACCAGCTTGAACAGTGCCTTGCTGACAGTTTGGGTCCATGGCTTCGTGGGGTCAGCGCCACACTCGAACTCTACCATCAGCTCGTAACAACTGAAATCGTGACTCATCTGACCACGCCACGGTTTTCCACTGGTCTAGGGACCAGTCGATATGCTCACGAGCCCAGGAGAGTCGCTGCAGGCGATGTCGTGCTGTCAGTAAAGGCACTCGAGTCGGTCTTCTGCTGTCATAGCCCAAGGAAGACAAATTTCGCCGCACAGTTCTATCGGACACGTCCCTCGTACGTCCCACATTGATTCCTGCAGTTATTTGACGAAGTGTTGCGTGTCTATTAACATTGACCATTCTACACAGACGTCGGCGGTCTCGGTCGTTAAGTGCAGGTGGTCGCCCACTGCGCTGTCCATGATGGGATGTGATGCCTGAAATTTCATACTCTCGGCACACTCTTGATACTGTGGATCTCGGAATGTTGAATTCACTAACGATATCCGCAATGGAATGACCCATGCGTCTAGCTCCAACTAACATTCCACGTTCAAAGTCTGTTAATTCTTGTCGTGCCTCCATAAATCACGAAAAACCTGTTCACATGAATAACTTGAACACAAATGAAAGCTCTGGAAAACGAACTGCGCATTTATACTTTTTCGCTGCGATACTACTGCCATCTGTAAATTTACATATTGCTATCCCATGACTTTTGTCACTTCAGTGTATATAAATATATATATATATAATATAAGTAAACAACAATAAAAGCTAAATGAAATAAAACCTGTTATGAAATAAATTAAACTAATATAGTTAATATAATTAAGTAAACGAAACATGAATGTTGAAATGACCGAATGTTTCAATTTTTGGTTGAATATTCTTATGTATTTTATATATTTTTGCTTTATTTCGTGATGTTTTTAATGTTGCTTTGTTTTTAAGTTTTTGCTGTTAAAATTGGTGTGTCTCTTTTGCCTTAATTTTCGGGGATTTGCGGGTCACGAGGGGTCAATACTGTTGGAGACTGCCCGATTTCCTCACTGTAAAAATCCCTTATTTTGAATCCTTGCTTGAGGGTGACCCTTGAAAAAGTTTTAAGGCCTGATTCTTTTTCTGTTTGCTGTAATTTTAATTTTGTTTTATTTCTTCTCACTTAGCTTATTTTGTTTATATACATATAATATAAGGAAGGGTCGCTTTAGATTCTAGGGACATTAATTAGTAAAGAACTGAATAAATTTTGACGAAGTCATAAGAACCATTACAACAGGTAATCTTTTCATAGAAATCTTAATAAAAATTTAAAGGTGGTGTTTTTCCTCGTACTTATAGGATATTTTCAAAGAGAAATAAGTATGTCAAGAAATTTAAGGCGTGTTTAAAGATGTAATAACTTTATGATGACAATTACGATAATTATATGATAACGATAATAATTATGATTACGGTAATTATATGTAATTTATACTTCCTCTTAAACGAAATATATAACGCAAAAATATTTTAATCATTAAGAAATGCAATATCAATGTTTTGATGAATCTCCACGTTTCAAACAAACCCGAGTTTAAAATAATAAGAAGAAGAAGAAAAAAAAAAAAAAAAAAACACAGTTTTGGTATAATGTTTGACCATCTGTCTGTGAACCTAACAACTCATATACATTTTAGTTAGACGGATCAATTCCTGTTTACAGATTTAACACTAAATTTGTACATTACATTTTTTAAAATCAAATTTTGATGTGTCCAACAGTTCTAATTCCAGTTAACGCGAGAAATTCAAAACGAAGAGAGATAGATGAATAAAATTTGATACAAAAATTTAAATATGTATGTATTCTAAAGTATTTGCTGCGGATTTTCCCTCCTTCGGGTTCGTTTAAGGTATCCGACTACGTTAAAAAACACTAGTTATCGACCGCATTAGCATATTTTTTAATTTATTGTTATTTCTTGTAGTTCAGACTTTCCTCTTTACATTTCAAAGAGTATTTTAAATAATGTGAGCAATGAAATGAGCCAAAAGTTTTATTGTTGGGGAAATACTTTTTCATTTATAGGTGTTTATAGAAAAAATAAATTGTGAATTGATGGAAAAAATCATACATACATATATCTTTAGCCATCACTTCTTTGCATCTCAAACTTCATCATTATATTCTATAACTTGCGTACAAAGAAAAATAGGATTACTTCATTACAATTTTGTGAAAAAAATTGATCGTTTTTGTTTAAATTTCAAAAAATTTACTACAAATTTTCCTGTTTCTCAAATTATAGTATATTTCCAAATAATTTTGTGGTAATCATAGTATTTTGCATAATAAATAACAATACATCTAAAAACCATAGTTTTTAAAAACTCCACTTTTTTCTTCGAACGTAGTCGGATACCTTAAGGGTAGTGGGTGTATGGTGTGAGATAAACACATTCAGCAAGCCATAGTAGAAAACAAGGACTATATTTATTTGCACGAAGACAGAACAGCACAAAGACGACAACTATTTACAGCCGAGACGAACAAACAGCATTACGCAATGACAACAGTAGCCCAGAAGTTGTGACAATGTCCATAGCATAGAAAACAGCCAGATAGAATTTAGCAGGAGAGGGATCCTCCGAGCTTCGCTCTACAGTGTCTCCAGACGGCTGAAACCCTCCTCTGTCTCTTCTCGCTTTAGCTTCCAACTCAATACTTCAATCCACCACAATTCATTCACGACGACTATCCATGTCTACATGCAGTTTGAAAGGGCCGGCCTTTTATAGTTCCCGGGAGGCGAGGCTAAAAGCGTCTGGGCCAGTCAGGGCTTATCTGGATATATCTCGGTTTCCAATGGGTGGATCGGAAAAATTCTCAAAGTTTCGATTAAAAAGTCCGTTTTGTCGCCAAATTCGTTGCCAAGCTCTGGGGATCAATGAGGCGGTATTCAGCAGTATCCAATGCAGATGACTGCAAATCAGCATTTCTTGTGACGACACTATTCGTGCTGGGAAGCAAAATTACAGGTTTGTAACAATATATCTATAATTTTGTATCATATCCGTCTAGGGGTTGAACGTCTATCGATGCATTCTTTCATATAAACATAACTCGAAAAAGCATTGATTTATATAAAGCTATGGAATTTAGTATGCAATTTTGTGGCTCAAATAGCAGTTCTGTAACAAATTAAGGTTCCAACCGATCTGTAAAAAAAGGCGTCCAAAATAGGTATTCAATTTTCTATAACTAATGTATCCAAAAATAAATCTGCAAAACTCGCATTCTATTAGGCTTTTTTCATAAATATTGCCCGTCATTATAGGACGTATAAATGCGTCTTTTTGAAAGAGGGTATAATAAAAATTTAGGGAACACCTTCTCTAATCATCCTAATTTCGGAAGAAAAAAAAGTACATGTATGTTGTATAAAATGAAGTCTCTCGAAAGCGCATGTATGTTCGAATCACAAAAATTCGATAAATAGTTAACAGATATAGGAGATACCATTTTATAGAATATTTATTGGGGAAGGTTTTAGTACATTAAAGTCATATCAAAATAATAAAGGGAGTTTTATAATTGCGATTTTAATGATTCCGCGCCTGCTTGAAAACCTCTAACTGCGCATGTGCAAATAGCAAGAGCTACTGTATGCATATGTGATACGTTTCTTTGTTTACGTATGACTTCAAATATCGATTCAAGTCTCACTCTGCCCAAAAGAAAGAAATCCATCCTTGGCCAGTACACTTTAAAGGCCAAGAAGCTTCATTTGTTGCTCTATAAGGAAAAGGACATTAGAGAATATCAGCAGAAGAATGTCGATGTTCAGACCTTCTTCCGCTGATATTCTCCTACAGGACGTTTCTTCCCTTTTTTTAAACCGCACTGCAACTGAATTGCAGAGACAGGATGAATCTCCCGAGGAGTAAAATGACAGAGAAATGGATTTAAATTTGAGGCAGAGGGGAAGTGAAACAACAAATTTTAAAACATCACTTCTGTAGTATATTTTTAGTGGAATGTTTCGTCTACGGATATATCCTAGTTTTACCTCTTTAACAGTCTAATTTTTCTAAATGTGAGCAATAAAAAATTATTTTGTAGCTTTTTTTTTTATGAGTTCACAATATATTTTTATGTTTGTTTGGTTTTGCGTAACATGCCCGTGGCATATCGAGTGGAGGTTAGACTTCAGTTTAAAGCTAATTTTTCTTTTTGGATGCTACGCCACGAGCATGGATACTGCTAGTAAATTATAATTGTTTCTTAAAAATTCCGCAACAAAGACAGAAAACGAAAGGATAAGCGTTTTCTCGTCTTGACGTGAAGTAATACGCGAATCATTTCGAAAAACGCTGATTTATATTATTCGAACTTGGAATATTTCTAGTTCATTTTTCATCAGCTGTTGCTATTAAGAATCATTTATCTTGAGGAAAGTGAGGCATGGAAATGGATGCCACCTCTAATATTTTATGGTGTTCATACCAAGCCGAATGAGCGGAGCTCTTCCGAATGAAGGCAGAAGTGTGCGCCTTTCGTTGTGAACTTTCACCTTGAAGGTGAAAGGACGACTTGGCTCCAACACACACGACACAACCCTTTTTTAGGAGGCGGTCGAACTCATTCATCCATCCGCAAGTAAGAACTTAGATCTTTTGAACTTTTTTAATGAAATTCTATGTGAATAGTTGGAGTTTTTTCCTAATATTATTTCGTTCAAAATGCAATATTTTGTTTATTCGTGTTGTGCCTTTGTAGCAGAAAGGCACAACAATGCCTTTGTAGTCATTCTGTACATTTTACACTTTCAAAGAATTTTTGGCATATATTTGCCTTATACCTACTTGGCTTTTCAAAGAAAGTAGAAACTTGCACTTGAAAAGAAAGATTGCACAAGCTGACAGAAACATAATTTATTAAGTACAATAATGAAATATTTAACTACATTGAGATTATAAATCAATAAAAAAAATCAATTAATTTATTTATTTCAATCAATTAATTAATTTAATAACATTTATATTAGATAAATAAATATAAAATGCATAATATGAGAAAATGAGAGTAAAAGCATCAACAATGATATAAAATGTTTTTGGCAGAAACAACAAGTGCCTAATTATGAACAGTAAAATAGGATTGCAATAGGAATAATAAAATATGATTTCAACCCAAGGGAAAAGGCACTGCATTGCTTCATTTGCAGGATTTAATAATACAATATATTTCTGTATAATAAGGCACAAAAAGGCTTATAAAAACTTTGGAAGAGTTTCAACAATAAACACAATAGAATGATAAAAACTAATTTTCAGAAAATGCACAACAACAAAGCATGGATTGGATTTTATGAATCAAACTTAACATTATAAAATCAAGCCATTGAATTCATTATACATATATAAACGTGTTAATAGCAATATATGTGAAGTACAGATAACAGAAATTACCAACTTCTTTTAGAAGTTAATTATAACAGCTTTCAAAAATATTAAGTATACAACAAGGCACGTTTTTTTCTTCTAATTTTCAATGGTTTGTATAAAAAAGTTAGGGATAAATTTAGTTATCTTAGAAGATTCAAGCCTTTGTCATATTAGTGGATAAAGTTTCCGATTTTCTCTTCAAAAAGTATTGTCGTGAGTGATACAAGATGTGTTTTAATGTTCTTTTGAAGCTCCACTTTAAAAAAAAGTTTTCATTTTTGGTTCTTCAATTAAAGAAGGAAATGAAAATCACTTACTTCTAGACAGTGTTCTCAATGAATGGATACAAGAAATGCCTGTCACAGGTGAAGACCATATTCGACAAAACTGAAGAAATGCATAAAAAAAAAAAAAAAAAAAAAAGCAGAATTCTGGAATCGCAGATAGTAAGCCTATTGACCATAGTCCTGCATATTTCCAAAGATTTGGATGAACACAGGAAAGAAATGGAGAAATGGGTATGGTTTACCACTATTTAATGGAATATATGGAAATCTCAGAGTTAAGGAAGGACCTGAAGATTGTCAATAATGATTCAAGTGCAGTACTGATAGTACCAGGCCATCTCAGAACCCTGAATGATATGATGTGAAAGATCGACAGTTTCATGCCAACTATTTGAGTGTGCAGATAGAAAGACAGCTATCTACTACCCCGAAAGGAATGTTAGTTTAATTGATCGGTCAATGATAAGATGGACAATACTTTTTAAGCAGTCGACCCCAACAAGTCCTGTCGATACTATTACGTTCAGTGGTGGCAGGGTGTCGGCTGTATAGAAGAAGAAGTAAGCCTGTCGACCATCATGCCAAAATAGTATTCTTGGTGGATGAATGCTTAGATTCCAGTTCCATCCTCTTTTCTTAAAATAAGCTTGAAAGAACATTCAGAATAATAAGGAGTTTGAAAGAAAAACTATCAGGAGATTCTTATCTCATATTACTAAGGACAATGTCAATGGTCTTTGAGAAGAAAATGGAAAGCTTGGTCCACCAATATCACAAATGCTTGAATCTTCATGGTAAGTATGTCGAAAAAGAACCATACTTGTATATAACTTTATGTTCTCATTTTCATGGCCTGTCAGAGCTTGAAAAATAATGCACGTATGAAATGAGATGAATTTATAAGAATTATGAAAAGATTATATTGCATAATGATTCTATTAGAAAGAGACGTTTAAAAAACCACAAAATTTCACTGCAAAAATTAGAGTAAATTTAACAAATAGACTCTCATTATCAATGTCAGTCAGGCACTAACTATATGTATAGATATTATATATGCATTGACTTTTTCCTTTCCTTAAGTATGCCAAGTTCCTTAATATCTAATCTTTTAAATGTAAAAAAATTCAGAACAATTACTGGCAACATATGAACAACATTTTTAAAATTATTTTTGTCATTAATTGTTCCAGAATTAGAAAATAATTCTACAAATAATTTCTAATTTGCTTTTAACACTCAATTTCCTAAATGTTTTTAAAGTAAAAATTGCTAACTGGTATTGATCGTTTCAGCAATTAAAATTGATATGCATATAATTTTCTTTCAATAAACTACACAATTATTTTAAAAAAATTCTATGATTATAACAAGATAAGTCAAGCTCCTTCAATAACAGTATTCTGTTTTTTAATTGAGGATAATTAAATAAAATGGAAGTAACTCTTTTTTGAATATAATTTTTTATCACAAGAATGTTCTGCATTTATAGTGGATAAATAGAGAATAAGCTAAGTTCTGCAGGAAGTATATGAAGTTGTAATGACATCTTAATAAGCTAGTAACAGCCAATAGACGTCAGTGTACGCTTTTGTTGAATGGTTAAGTTATTGGACTTCAAACTCAAACATCGCAGGTTCGATCCTTGGCGGAATTCAACCAACGTATCGGCACAATTTTGCCAATATCTTCGCCACAAAGTACAAGATCTCATTCCCTGTTATCAATATATTTAAATTAAAACAGTGACCATGCATTTGTTTCAAATTTATGAGATATATTTTATCACTGAATGTCTTTATCTCCTAGCAAAAATGCTTACAAGCAAGGAAAATCCAGCATTGAAAATTCTTCTAAGCATATGGTTTGTAAAAACTTGATATCTATAGTTATCATATGAAGTAAAATAAAGAATTATTGTCTACCATTTTTTTATTACATGTGCTTGTAAGTGTTAAGTTTAGTTGCATTAATATCCCTTTGTAAAGCAACACTAGGGCTACTTTGGTACGAACCTCGTCATATTGAGCCGCTGTCAGATAACGAGGATGACACCTGAACTGGCACCCCCTTTCCACAGCACAACACACCAGCGGGAGGATGTTCGGTCTGACAGATTTAACGTGCAAGATACCCCCTAGTAAGACGGTTCTTTGATGGAATTGAGTCTCGAACCTGAAACCCTCTGGTTCCGAACCCAAGACTTCTTAGTATTAAAGAAGTGTTGCAAGTATTAAGTAACTGGGAAATGTGCTTGTAAGTGTTTTACAGCTTGTCATTAAAGCATAGTTCACATAAAAATATGAATATAATAAATTTAGGCTGAAGGGCTAACTATACACATAATCCAACTATGAAATATACCCACATGCAATGTTTTTCTTATATAGAATTTAAAAGCACAGAGCATTAATTTAGTTGTTAATGTTATAAAAATGATAAGTTTTCACAGAAAAGAGCAGAACATTATTAAAGAAATTAGCTGCATATAAAAAATTCTAACGATTATTATATATATATAAATAAATAAATGCCATAATACTGCAAGTTTTGCATAAATAATCAACATGAAAATATTTTAGCATTTTAACATAAGGTTGTATCTAAAAAAATAAGCAAAATCATACTTTATGTTAACATTAGCAAATTTTAGAGATAATTAGCATATATAAATAACATTGATTAATTCTGCTTAATATAATTTACAGGTCAGTACTGCCAGTAGATAATGTAAGGGAAAGATGAGATAATTTCTTGACAGCTGTTTCCATATCTGATAGAGCATTTCTAACTTTCTCTTTCTCTATAGAGCCATCGGATAAACCTGAAAGATGAAGAAAATATTATTTCATTGGAAAATAGTGTTACCACAAATAATTTTACATAAGTTTAAATTTATGTTAAAAGAGATAAAAGCTTTTGACTTTTTTAGATTTACAATGCTACTTAAAAGAAAAAATGTTGTCTTATATAAATTTTATCGTTTCAAATTTGTGGATACATTGTTCAAAATTATTCTTTGGGAAATAAATTTTTTCATTTCCTATTATCATCTTCGAATGCAGTAGAGCCAAGTATGATCATAAGCAAGAGTCACTATACAATAAAATGAAGGTAAAATATAAAAGATATCAATAGTAATTGTATCCCTGTGCCTTTAATTGTTATGTTATCTAATAAACCCCAGAAAAGACAACCTGTGTCTTCAAATTATTTAACCAATGAACAATCTTGACTGTCACTAAATTATTGCTATATCTAGAAAAGCAACAATAATTAAATTTAATCTAAATTACATTAGTAATCAATATCATTTAATATACAAAAATATACAATGCATAATATATGATTTATTAAATATAATACACTGCTGAATAGCCAGTCTAATGTGGCAGAAGGTCTGGCCAAATGACAAAAAAACCTAGATAGGTCAGAGTTCCACGAATTTATTTCTTTGCCCACCAATACCAGAAGACAAATTTTTCATCCAAATTACCTGCTATATATAATACTTATTTTCTCAAATCTTATTTAGTTCTAAGCCCTCCATTTATCTAAATGTGAACACAGCCATGGCTCATTGAATCTTAGAAGTTGTCGGTAATTTGAGGGGGAAAAAAATGTTAACACATTTTGAAAAGAATTTTTCAAAATATGTTAAAGTAGAAGTATCTATAGTGATAGTTTATGTACTGCACTGCACATTTTAGGAGTTTATAAGTGAAAAAGTAAGTTATTGGATATAAATTTTTCCTATTTTAACATATATTCTGTAATGCCCAATTTAAATACAATAAACATAAACAAAGCATTAACATAAATCATAGGCCTCATTCTTAAGAAAATTAGCTCAAATGGATTTTTTTTCTCTGACAAACAATTAGATATGAAATGGTAATCTTAAAATAAATCAAAATTTAAATTTTTAGGTTTTGAAAAATTTTTTCAATAGATGATTTGATAGATGCTTTGTCTTTGTTTAACTACTATAAAAGAAAACTAGACCAGATAGTCCCGAATTGTATACTTAGTACTCATAATATTTTTTCTTAAATTAAAGTGAAAATAAAACTAATCTCATTTTATCATTTACAAGGTGACGTTTTATAGATTTCATAAGATCATAAGAAAGAAGGAAAACTACAAAAACATTAAAATGAATTCTATTTACAACCATAAATGAATAGGAACAAATATTATATTAATTTACTTGTAATTTCATGCTACCAAGTAGAAGTTTTATGGCCATAAAATATGTTGAAGAGAAAAAAAAAAGTCAATAAGAAATTAGAGAATGATATAATGGTTTAATAAAAATGTTTTTATTAGAAAAAAAATTATAAAATTCAGAAAGAAATCTATGCAACACTAAAATCAAAGGAAGAGGAGTATTGATTATTTGATTCTCATTTAAAATTGCTGAAATTCACCTCAAATTCAGTTTTCAGTAAATTTTATTTAAGGAATTTTAGATTTTATCCTGACTTGAATTAAGAGGCTTTTACTTCGAAACCCTTTTTAATTCACTCTCCACAAAAGTTGCAAATGAAATGTCTGAAATATTTATTTACAAAAAATCAAAATTATACTACTTAATCGAGAGAAAAGAAGTTTGTATTATAAAATGTGTTTTGAAAAATTCGGTACTTTTCCATTATACCGGCGCAAATCTCACCAAGCGGACTTTTTGACGACAGCACACAGTCGCCATTTTGACACAGGTGACAAAATGGCTGTGACTTTCTTTTAAAAATGTGGGGACAAAAGGTTACTGGCAGTGATATTCCATTTGGCAGTTGTATCATTATTGGTAACTTTTTGCTTGTGCCGGTAAAATAGAAAAGTACCAAAAATTCGTTAAATAATTTACCTGAAACTTGTGGAAGTAAGCTTTCAATTTGTTGAAGCATGGTCTGCAATTCCAATTCCATGGCTTCTAAGCTTTGGTCTTTATTTAAAGTATATGTCGAAGAGCATGTCTTTGTCATAGAAGGAACAGATGCTGAACTCCGTACTGGAGTAACAGACAGATTGCATCCAGTAGAACTTTTGCTTTTTGATTTATCAAATCCACTACTAGTAGAATTAAAATAAATGGGGCTCAATTTACTTATATCCAGCCTCGCTAGTTTTTCTGAAAGGTTGGAAGGACTAGAAAAATTAAGAAATTCACTGAGTTCCATCGAAGCACTTTCTGATTGTCCCTCAAATGGCTTGCTGATAACAGAAGTGCTGAAATGTGCAGTATCAGTTAATTCTTGAGATTTGAAGCTACTCAAAACATTGGTGAAGTCCAAAGAAGTAGACTGATTCCGTTGTTTCTCCAGAGCTTCATCGGCGCTAAAACATGATACTGGAAGTGAGGGTTGTATTTTATTTAACTCAATGGCTGAGTTCAAAGGAGTGCTTTCATAGTAGTGATCCATTTTGTTGAATGGAAAATGGGCTACAGGAGAAATAATGTTTACAGTTTCTCTTTGAGAACTTCCAGGGGTTTGCAAGTCCTAAAATATAAAAGATGATAAAATTAAATATATATATCAATCAATATACCAGCTAGTCTATTATCATTACATGATAAGAGAAGATATCAGAATAATATCAATTCAGAAATGTTTATTATATTTATTGGGTTGGGGAATAAGTTTGTAGTGTTTTATCAAATCCTTTTTTTAAAAGAAAATCATTGGTAATAACAATCGATAAATCGATTATGTATTCTCCGTTGCTGTTTACGACCTCCTCCCACCTCTCGACCGATTTGTCGATGCCGTTCAGCCAAAAATCACTCTGTCTGGTCTTTAAGGCCTTCTTTATTGTCGAAGGTTACGCCCCTCATATAGTTCGACAGGGAGCGGAAAAGATGGTAATCCGACGGCGCAATTCCGGAGAATACGGGGGATGCTGAAAGACCTACATTTAAGCTCTTGGAGTGCATCTTTGACGACTTGTGCACCATGGGGCCTGGCGTTGTCGTGTCATTTGGCCGTGTCAATGGGGTCTTTTCAGTCGCATAGCCTCTTTCAGGTGGTGTAGCTGGGCTGTGTAGAGCCCCTTGGTGACCGTGACATTCCTTTCGAACATTTCCCAGTACACCATGCCCACCCCCTCCTCAAACCCAGATTATGGACTTCTTTGGATGGAGATCAGGCTCGACTATTTCCATGTTGCAGACTTGCTTATGACACTTTCTCCGTATTCGTTGCAAATGTCCCATGCTGCTTAAGCAGCTTTTTGGCCTGGATGAAAAGCGAGGAAGAGTAGGTGTCAAAAAGGTTGATTTTTACCTCCTGGATATTCCATTTCTAAGCCTTAAAAGTAATTAAAAATTAAATTACCCAAAAAGACGATTAGCACAGTTTTGTAGAGCAGCAAAAGCTCCATCGAATGAATACTATACACTTTGTCAAACAGCAAAAAAATCGTTGGAAAATAATGTAAATATTAAAACGGTACGAACTTATTCCCCAATCCAATAGTAAGATTTCAAAGTGAGGGATGATTTTCATACATGCTTCTGCACTGAAGCTAAAGTTTGAACATCAATACTTTACCTTTTCCAGTATTCCCCATTTTATTTATAATTCAAAGCATCAGCTGAAGTTTGCAAACATATGCTTAAAAATTGAAGTTATCCTAATGTGAATACATCTATAGATTTATAAGGATGGTCAACATTTTGGGATTTTGACCTACTTCGATATATAAGCCAATTTTCATTTAACATGCACTATACAAAATATTTTACTGAAATTTAACTTAAGAAAAATTATTTAATCTTGAAACTCTATAGAACTTAAATAAACGCAAAACAATTGAGTAAACCATTGGTATAAGGAGAATTTTAACAAGATTATATATTGACTTCCTGAATGATGAAATAAAAAATCTGAATCTTCCTATTTATTATAGAAAACTTAGATATGCACAAAATGCAAGAATTTGCTAATGCATAGAAATTAACCATTCATAACGTCTTTAAATAAACATTTATCAGGAACATATGACATTTTTTTTAAATATGGTATGAATTAGTTATGTAGAAATATTCAGTATATAAAGTAAAATAACACATAAGAATTCTACATTTTATAAAGAAAAGAAAAAAACCAGAACAGAATTTTGAATCCTTTCAATACTTTTACCTTAAGAAGATCTTTCAATCTTGCTAGCTGTAAATCAAGATTTGACTTGAAATTCAGAAGTGATTCCCCATTTGGCAAAACTTTTTGATTCGTTTTGCTTTGAAACATTTGTTGTCTGTTATCACATTCATTTTCTTTATCATTAAATGCCAAGACTTTTCTATAAGAATTAAGCAGTGAAGATTAAGTTAGAATACATCATATCGCACTCAATTACTGCATTTTTTAAATACTTGCATTCACAATACATCTACCAATTTCTTTAAGAATTGAATTTTTAAACTATTCAGTAAATCATAGAATTTTAAGACATTAATAGTAAAGAATAATATTGTGCAAATAAATTGGGATAGTTTCAAACCTTCTTGTCAAAATCATCGATTCACAGGATTTGTTCTTGAGATACCAATACATCTTTCAATAAGAAACTTTTATATGCATAATTCAGGAAACTAATTTTAAATATGTGTCAAATAATACATATAACATTTCTATATTCAATTTTAAAAAATTAGTCTATAAAAGGTATACCTTATTACTGATTATCATTTTTCCTTAAATTTTTATCTCTGATGTTGAAGAGTGTATAAATATATTTCAGAACTTACAGCTCTTCCTAACTATGTAAGAAAAAATTGTTCTCAAATGCATTAAAGTTCAATAAATAATGGAAGAAAATAAGTTGGAAAGAATATATTCTTAACAAGCAGATAGTTTAACATTTTTTTCAACTTTTCATTTGAAAGACTGATGTTCCTTTTATGTGTTTTAGTCTTTTGATTATGAGTATGCATCTACACTGCTAAACACACACAAGATGAAGAAAGTTGTTACAATAACATATAATTGCTGTTAGATAAATGAGTATTCATTCACTACTATTATAAAAACAACCCTTGAATTTCAGCTGTTATGAATCACTTCATAAGAACAGCTGAAATTAAAGGGCTAATTACATGGAAAAGGAAGCGATATAGAATAAGAATTCAGCTGCAGTGATCAAAATTATAAGACTTAAGTTAGATTAGATGTTTCCAATTTCAAACAAATAATAAACATTTTGAAAGGAAATACATCCATGAGTTTATGAAAACAAATTCTTAAAGATTCATACTGATTAGAGTAAATACTTACTCTTTATCATCTTCTAATTTGTTAATAATACTTGATAACTCCTGCAATTAAAATATAAGAAACAAATTATAAAATGAAAAAACAAATTAAAATATGTAAATATTAAAAAGAATGATTTGGAAACAATGTAATTACCTTAACAATATAAGCTGCTGTGTTCTTTTTCAGAGTTAAATTTATCAAAGAATTCTTGAATGAATCTTTGCTTGCTTCTCTTATACTAAGCAATAAATAAATAAATATAAATGAATAGCCTGTTTCATGTTTTAAAATGTAATCAGTTTTAAAAGTATAATATTTGTTTTGAGAATACATATGCAATAAAACATTTTTGATATTTGAAAAATTCCTTTTGCAATATTTTATAAGACAAATATTTTAATTTAAGTTTTGTAGCAGTTACATTAAAGCAAATATCTTTTTATTTGGAAAAAATTAACATTTTAAAATAAATTAATCTTCTTTAATATTACAACTGCACTTAGTGACAGTTAAATTGACACTTTCTAGAAAGTTGCAAGTAATCAAATTAGACTGCACAATGTAGTATATATTTCAACATTTTTTAAAACTAAAAAAAGAACATGTTAAAAAAGTACATGAAATGATAATATCAATTTTAAATATATATTTAAAATAGTAATCTCAATAATTATAATGAAATAGTAATTTCAAATAAATAATATTTCAAATATATTTAGAAAATCTCAATTAAAAATATCTAAATCTTATTGCATAAAATTCCTATTAAACTGTTCTAAAATACAAACTTTTTCTAATTTAGAGACTTTTTCGGAATTATTAACATAATTTGTCATAGACAGTAAAAACTAAATTATTCAACATAAATGATTGTATCAAAATATTAATACAGGTAAATTTTAATGATTATTCTAAAATCAATAAATTATTGTAAATTCTCAGAAGTATTAATAGAATCTCAGCTACTCAGTCAAACAACATAATTTTTATAAATGTAATATGCACAACACAATTAGAGATGCAATCATTGCTCAAAAATTTCCAACAAAACTAAAAATTGTCTTTTAAAATTTTTTTTCATCTTAGCACCATCATTCCACATTAAAAAAAATAGAAGAAAAAAATTAATTATTGTACATATTAGTTTATATTTAAAATGTTTTGTTTATTTTTAATTCATACAATCACACTATATAAAGAGAAGGATTTTATTTTTCTGTAATGAAGTAAAGCATAAAACTTATTTTTAAGTTTGCATTCTTTATGGAGTTCATTTATACAACAATTTTTTAAAATATGTATTACAGAATGTAATAATTATATTCTGCATGCCTGTCTCATCTGACTTATTCTATTTCTCTTATACTGCCACACATTTAGAGATAAGAAATTATTATTACAAAGAGCTTTTATATAAGAAAGACATTTTTAATCTCATGGGAAGGGTAGGAAGCCATTTACAGAATTCCAAATTGTTCAATTATCTTCTCACTAGATAAATGCATTGCATATTTTGGCATTAAATTATTCTGTCTTCATATTTACCTTTCAAACACACTCTCTTCATCAAAACTCAAATATGGTTTAGTGGAGCACTGAGCAAATGGCAACTTATTCTTAAGGGCATTGACAGTAGCTTTGGTTTCTTCCCACGTAGAAGCCTGAAAAACACGATGTATGCGAATCATAAGAGAAAAAGGTGAAGAAATTCAAATTTTAAAAAATTATGAAATGTATAAATGAAGTAATGATATTCGACAAATAAGTTTGCTTTAAAAAGCAGCAAATAAATATTTAAAAACAGTTTTTTAATATAGAAAAATAGAATAGATAACGAATATCAACAATTATGTAACAAAATTCAAGATGAAATATAGATACCCACACAAAATGGCATCAAATGTAAAAGGATGAATATAAACAAGAATTTTAGACAAAGAAAGTCAGATCATTAATGAAACAACTCAAATAAGAAGCAAAAATAGCCCTTAAATTCTAGAAATTTAATTTAGATTTAAAGAATGTATGGTCATTTATAAAGATAAATAAAGAATATATATATAAAAATTAAAAATATAAATAAAATTCAAATATGTACAGAAATTGTAAATGTTTCTTTTAGTCTATTTCTGAGATCAAACAAATTTAGTCATATATGTTAAGAATAAAGGGGGGGGGGACCAACAATTATATAACAAAATTCAGCATGTTATAGTATAATACTTATAATGACTAGAAGTAATTTTGCATTTTCCTAACTTTACTTTCTATTAAAATGGTGAAGCATTTTTTAAATTTGAAATCAAATAAAATTTATGATTTACAAGTATCATTTTTTGAGAGAAGATATTTCTGCATTTCTAGCAAATCATAAAAATTAAAAATGTAGCAGTTATATAACTCTCATCTTCTCTTTTGGATACTAGATGGTGATGCCTAATAGGCTATCCCATAATGCATTGCGAGTATAAGGAGAATGAGATGTTATACGGTACTGATAAGCTGTGCGAATGAATGTCTTGTCTTTGTTCAGTGTGTGAATGTGGTTATGAAAGAAATGTTCCTGAAAACACATGTCCTGTTGCTTCCTGCACAGATCGTAATAATTTACATTTCAACACAAAAATAAGAATTATTGTGAATGCACATAAATCTTTAAAACATTAAAATCTATAAAGAATAAAACTTCTCAGCAATAAATGAAAAGCTTACAGGATTAACAAATTCTTGCACTTGATGTCTGTCTTTATGTCTTTTGTTAAGATGACCACGAAGGAAACAGTTCTGGCAAAGATTGTAATTAATGCACTGCAAACATCTGTATCTAAAAATATAAAAAAATCAGAGCACAAACATAAGCTAACAACATAGTCATGAATGGAGTTTTTCAAGGACAAAAGTTAGAAGAAACATTCAAGTTTTTAAAACGACAAAAGATACAAGGAATCAAATGCTTCAGAAATATTAAGTTAGAAATTTAATTGAGGATATATATTCAAATAATTGTTCGTTTTATTAAAAGCAAAGGTCAAACCACAGCAATAATTTTAACATTTAAAATGCAACAGAGTGTATTGTCACTGAAAATAGATCTGCAACCTTTTAATGCAAAATAAGGCCTTGTCTCCCTTCAAGGGAGGGAAAATATATATTTATAAGCCAGACAGGGGGAATGCATATATTAGTAAATATCCTTTAAAATAATTCAATTTAGTTACAAATTTGTCAAAAACATTTTAACTTGTAACATAATTTTTCTGAAGAAACCGAAAGAATAATTTCCATTGATATAAAATCTTCTTGAAATAAGTACTAAACTACTTATAAGAAAAGAGCATTTACACATCTATACTTATAATAAAGCTCAATGTGTGTGTGTGTGTGTTGGCGCTCTACAGGGCAGACCGTTGGACCTACAGCTACCAAATTTGGTACATGTATACCTTGGAGGTCTGGAATGTGCACCTAGGAGCCCCTTTTTTCGAATTTTTAATTAGAATTTGAATTAATTAAAATTTAAGCGAAATTTTGACGTTTTTCCACAATAACTTCTGAAAATATTATCGCACAAACATGAATTTTACATCAATTTAAAGATTAAAAAATTAGCCTTCTAATGGTATCAGTGTTTTAATGCAAAACTCAAGCTTCTATTTTTAACGAATTTTTAAAGAAATATTTTAACCATGTTTTTTTAGCACGTGACTGGATAAAATAAAAGAATGCTGGAAGTTCAAATTAAAAAAATTATCATCGCAAAATAAATTTACAGAAATGCAACTTTCAGCACGTGACTGGATAAAATAAAAGAAATATAAAATGTGGTATTTTCTTTAAAAAATAAATGCAAAGCAAAGGTTTCTACAATCGTTTGCAATATCTATATCATTAACTCAATAAATCTTCTTTATTTACGGTAAACCTGATTGAATTTTGACAGGATATGCATTGCAATCCCGACTTAATGGCATATTTATGTAATCGTTTGCAACATCTATATCATTAATTCAATACTTTTTTTCCTTTTTCGCTTTCTTTAAAAAAACATATTTAATATTTTGGCAACATCACCGAAAAATACATTTTTAATATTTTGGAAGCATAACCAATAATTAAAACTGACTGATTTATAAAATTAAAGAATATTATCAAGAAAACGGGTTCTTTTAGAACTTTCCGTCCATCATCTTAAAGAAAATATTAATTTCAGGCCAACAAATGCCCGGAATGGTTTCAAGGCTAATGAATATGTGATTTAATTGAAAATTTTAGAACGCTTTACTCATGGCGAACCAGCTGGTCGCCAAAGGCGGCTAGTTTTAAATACATTAAAAAATTCTTAAAGAAATTCCAACATAATGAACTCAGTTTCCTTCCCAAGAAATAAACTGTTTATATTTAAACTTTTTTTTTTCCTTTAAGATAAATATCTCTATCTGCTATCAACAGAAATGGCATCTTAAAAAATTGTTAAAAACTATTAATCCCTTGTAATTATAAGTTTTTAGCAGAATATCACAAAAATAAATAAAAAAAATTGCAAAATAATTTAGCATTATTATAAAATAATCACATTGCAGAAACATCACATGCAACTTTATTTTCAAAATGAATGAACACCATTCATACCAAACAGTTCATAGAGCCAATATAATCAATTACAATTACTTTATATATACATATAATTAAATAATACAATCATAAAATTATTAAAACAATTAAAGCCCATTTCTTGGTTAACAAAAATTAAAACGAATTAATTAATTATTTTGTTAATATATATATCTTTATCTTAATCAAACAGAACAGATTAAGTAAGCAATTTATATTATTACCTTAAACCAACCACAGGATTTATTCGACAGTAATCACAAGAAACAAAATGTTGGGCTAAAGAATAAAAAAAAATTATTTTTCATTTTAAATAATCAGTTTGATGAAGCAATCATTTTTGCTTTAATTTAGAGTAAAAGTCTATGGAGTAACTTTGGTATTTAAAAAGAATGAGAATTATAGGATTTATATATATTTTTTATAGACACACGTAAAAAAAGAAGTCTGAAGACATACACAAACCTTGGGTAGTATATAATAAATTAATTCCAGACTTATGTAATA
>JAPMOQ010007347.1:127822-183655 GCA_026543055.1 Argiope trifasciata | reverse complement strand
GTGAATTATAGGGTATAAATTTTTTTATATAGACACATGCAAAAAATGTCCAAAAACATACGCAAACCTTGGGTAGTATATAATAAATTAATTCCAGACTTATGTAATATTTTAAAATACAAATTTCTATTGTTATTCAACATATATAGATTTGAAGTAATAAGAAAATTTTTTTTCAAGAATAAAAAAGAATAAGCTTTTATATCGCCAAATTAATTATACTTATAATGACATTTTAAAATATGTTATCAATACCTTAAACATGAAATGCAACTCAGAAAAAGAAGGTTCCAGATACAAGAACAATGGAAAAATAATTCAACATAACAACTAAATTTTCTCAAAATATGAATGTGAAAGATGGACGTTGTATTTAATGTGCAATGACCTACTTGTTTCAGATGAAGATATTCTATGGAGTGTTGAAATCCATACCAAAGTTTGTGGTTCCAATGAAAGCCATTTTTGAAACTTTTTTAAAGTAATTTTGCCTTTGCTCTGATAACAAATATAAAAAGAATTTTAATAAATTAGTTTGTATTTGAAAGTGTAAAACCCCATATATTATAGATAAATATACCTACAAATTTAAGTAAATTTTTAACAGCAGCTGGTACTAAATGAGATCCAAAAGTCACTTGCTCTCCAACAATTTCAGCCATCTATAAAGTAAATTTTTAAAGTGCTACTATGCATATATTATCATCATACATTTGATTTTTAGTTCTCATTTATAAAAATCCTATCAATAAAGTATATGAATTAAAAATATTGACTACACGATTGACAAAAATGTATTAACTAGTCCCTACATACAAAATACATGTATCTATCACTAACAATTCAATCAGAATTTATCATCTGATTTATGCTGGTGAGAACTTTAAACTACATAATAAATATCATTACATCAACAATATTGATTCTAAAAAGTAAGAAATTTAACGCTATTATAACAAATTTTAAAAATTATTTTATTTATTAAATATTTATTATCCAACTAAATAGTTAAAAGGGAACCAAGATAAAATAGTAATGATATTTATCTATTAATTCTTTTATTTACAGTTTTTTTGTGAAAATTGACTCGGATTTCTTTTTATTATGTAACTTTAAATGACACAACTGATATAACATTTTACATTATATTTTTTGCAAAATTTTGTTTGCTTACAAAAGAATATTAAATAAGCATAAATTCATCACAATAATTTTATTTCTGATAAATTAAAAACCAACTAAGCATAAATTTATTATTTATTTGTATGGCTGAAACACAAAAAATAATGGAAAAGAAATAAAATGTCAGATACACATATAGGTATATTATAATGTAATGTATCTATATAAACAATATGTTCATCAACTTTATATAATATTACTTTTTTTCTATAAAATCATTTCTGTGATTGCAGATGTAACATTTATAATTTAGATAATTTCAGGGAAATGATTCCAACTTTCAAACAGATATTTAGATAGAAGATACTTTAAAAACCTTTCAGTGCATCAGAGAATCGTAATGCAATTTGAAGTAAGCAAATAAAGAAAATATGTCAATAATTTGATTGCATTAATCAATTTGCAACAATTATATTGAAAAATTGTAAATAAATGAGTAAAAATGAGATAATAGGCACTTACCAAATATCTTATTTCAACTCATTTAAATATCAAATATCATCTTTTCAGAAATTAATGAAAATATGTTACCATTTGAAGTATTCAAAATTAGGAAGGAAAGATTCAATAAAAATGAACTAAAATAGTATAACATAATAATTGTTTTCTTGTTCAATATCATTCAAGCACATAAAAGCAATGCTAAGTAAAAAATACTCAAAATACAAACCTGGTAAACCACCTTTAAAAAAGTATTAAAAGAATTGTAGATTTAACATAAAAATTTAGACAACACATTTTGATAATTACTAAATATCCATTCATGTAAAAAATGAAAATAAGCATGTTAAAATAAAATATATTAAATATTACATTTTTCTTAATTTTAAAATCATTTAATGAATTATATCAATCAGTGCAAATTATTCACAAATATATAATAAATTATATCATTGTTTATCAGCATCAGATAATAAAAAAGTTGATCTAGATAATATCAATGACAATTATGTCTCAAGAAAACAAATTACAAGATACAATGGTGTATTATAAATTAAAATATGTATCCCTCCCCCTCACACATTTTATAATATTTAGCAATAATTTGTTTTTTGACTCTTAAAATAATTTATAGTATTAGTTTGAAACTCAACAAAACTTCTCTAATTTGTATCTCGACAGATATTGTAAGCACAAGCCATAAAACAATTAGAAAATGATCAATTTCAAATAAATCTTTTTTCAACAGCAAATTTATATGAAGTAAACAACATTCATAAAAAAATAAAATGGAGCCATGTAATACAAAAAAAAATTATAACATGGTATAAGAATACACATAAAAACCATTTAATTTAAAATTAATAAGTTCATTAAATTTTAGTCATATAACATACCTTAGATAAAGAATTCAGTAAAACTAGGAGATTTTGTTTGCTAATCGTAGATCCATCAGAACAGTAATGAAAAAAATCTATGAAAGATGGAAAGAAAATGTATCGTAGGATATGGGTAGATAATAAAAAGCATTTTACATATTTATTTTTAAAATATACATTACTTCAGGGTCACATACATTTGTATTTTTCTGCAAGTTTGGCAGATGAAAACAAGGTAAGAGCAATCTTCACTTGAATAAAAAACAAGGGTTTATCATTTCTGAAAATGTATATAAAATGTTAGAAAACAAATATAATTAGGTTAAATGATATATAATCGATGACTAGTTGATGAACAAAGTTTTTTGGAAAATTATGTTTACCACCTACCAACTAATCATCAATTTATCACGTTCTTTTATTTAATAAAAGATTTGGAGATACCAAAATCAAATTCTTAACTAAGGTTATTTATATATAAACACACAAATATGCAAATTTTGCTTTATATTTGATAATGAGTATTACAGTTCTTTATATTTATTCATTTTTGATATTATGATGTCATTAACTCCAAATTATATATATATATATATCCCCTCCCTTTCAAATTTAAAAATGCATTGCATATTTATTTTTTTTATTATTTAAAAGAAATTTTAAGTTTCTATAAGATAGAGTAAGTTTATTTTTTTAATGCATTTAAATGAAATTTTAACATTTCTATAAAATTGCACTGTGTAGAAATTATGAAGCAGAGATAATATCTCAAAGTATTGTACAAGGATGAACTTCAGGGTTGTTTTATTATTTCTTCTAAATAGATAAGTAAAAAATAAAACACTAGTACTGAACCAAACTGCTAACTTTTTGTGAAATTACCAGAATTCTACTTTAAAAAAAAAAAAAAAAAACGGTAGCACAGATGAATTAATCCAACATAAATTACACATTGTAAAAAAAAAAAGTTATGTATGTAAATATTAGTTCAAAAATAACTCAAAGAGTTATAAAGGTTCATGCTTCTTTTTGTTTTTTCATTTCAACTCCTGTTTCCATCTGCTTTCATTACAAATATGTTATTGACTTTGTGAGACTTCTAAATATAACACTTTTGTCTGTTCATTTCTTAATCCAGCCGAAAACGTTAAATTACAATACAGATTATCATATTTTGGCTGAAATGTCAAAAAAGCATCCCCACAAAATTAAAAGATTTAATGTTTCAGAGCATAAAAGTTTGAATATTAAAAAATATTCATTATAAAAATAAAAATTTAATAACATATTAAAAATATGTGCTTTTTTTTTTGTTTAAACATACCTGTATTATTATGGATTACAGTGAAAGAATTCCATAACTAATCAGCTATTAACAATATTCTTATGCAATAGTATTACTCAGGATATAATTGGATTCTTTCACTCTTGTTTATTTTCATAGATGTAATTTTTAAAAAGGAAAAAAAAAAAATGAAATTATTGCTTTCATGTTTATATTTGGCTTTAAAAAAAGTCAAAGGCACTAACATCACATTTTTACCAGCCTAGCATTGAGACAACAGCATTTCCCTTACCTCTTTATCACTGTGTCACTTTAAATCTTCAACTGTTTGATACAATTTAATCACATTCTGTGTTATTTTATATTAGCTAGGTAATGTAAAATATTTTATATAAGCTAGACAATATAAAATACCATAGAACTGAGGCACTACTCTGGCAATATAAAATGCCTCATTTATGTCACCATAAAGCATATTTTTGTAAGCAAAGTAGTCAGCAAAATATGCATGAGATTAACACATTTCCATTAGGAAGTTGGCAAATAAGGTTACTCTATGAAACAGATATTTAAGTTGTTACTAAACTAAAAGAAAATTATTAAAAACTGAAGTACAGCATATTAGCTAGATTCAAATCTAGTAACAGCAAATAATATTATAGTAGATTATAACTTTCATGGCTTCGACTTCAAAAATAATTAAGAAAATAAACTTGATTTATCACATTAAAATTTGCCCAGTAATTTTTTTAAATAAATTCATTTTTAATAGCAACTAATTATTTTAGTTTGAAATAATTATACAAAATAAATTATCACATAATGGATTAAACAAGTATACCCATCCCGAAATAATAATGTGGTTTATGACTAATTTCGTCAGCACTTTTCTATTATACTGGTGCAGGCGAACAGTCACCAATAATAATGCAATCAATGACAAACGGAATATCGCTGCCGGTAACCTTTTACAGCTTCATTTTTAAAGAAAGTCGCGGCCATTTCGTCACCTGCGCCAAAATGGTGACTGTGTGCTGTTGACAAAAAGTTTGCTTGGCGAGATTTGCACTGGCATAATGGAAAAGTACTGTTTTGTCTCTCTTTCATTTTGTAATTTCACACAGTTTAGTAATAGCAATTTATTTCAATATTTTTGCTCATTTTAAAGACTAGAGAAAACTTACTCGGAAAAAGTATTTTGAAGAAAAGCAAGAAATAATAGAGCCATTGCATTTGGTTCTCCTGTAATACCAATTTTCTTACTAGCTTCAGTATATAATGCACGCAAAAGGTTTTCAACTTTAGCCAAAGTAATAGTTTCCTCCAAAGAATTACTGTTGCATTCATAATCTTTCAACAATGAATGAGTCATAGACAATTCAATCATGTGTACTGAAAATAAAGAGATAAAATCACAAAACATTTACAAAAATCCATAGTTCAGAAAAACAATTCTCTTTTGATATTAAAAAATAATAATAATAGTGATAAAAAAAATTATTAAAAAAACAAGACCATTTAGGATAAAACTTACATCTTTAATCATGAAAAAAAAGTTACAAGGAAACGTCGAATAGTTACAAGGGAATATTAATTTAGGGAATGGTAACAAATAATAATCATTACACAGCGGATTAAGAGTTATCAGTTGTTGAAATTTTAGATGTGTTGTAAGCAATATTCAAAAGGAAAATACTATATCTACATGGAAGATATAGTAATTTATTAAAATTTGAGTAGATATAAGTTCAAGATCAAATTTAAAAATTGAATTTTAGTTAACGCAACACAACCTAAAATTCTAATAGTTAATTTTGGGGAAATTATGGAAATTTTTCACCCAATTTAATTTGAGGGAAAATTAAAATTAGTAATTAGTATAGCACCTCACAATTTCACAATAATAGTTTAACAATTTTTAAAAAATTATAAAAAATCCCCCTTTTGTGAAAAGAAATCACGAAAGCATAAACTCAGTTAAATAAGAGCCAAATACCTATTCATTAAATTATAATTATTCAGACATATGTAATTTACAGCAGATTCTTCAGCTGTGGATCCACAGGATTTTCTTGCTTCAGATTTTCTCAAATTCAAAAAGAAAAAAAAAAATTCTTATTCAAGGAATTTTATAAAAGTTTGATCAGTTTAATTCCATCTTAGCACAGTTAACATAATTTAATGTTATTTAATTTCGATTTTTGGAGGCCACAAACTTTGTTCTTCATTTACAAAGAAATTCTTTGACAAAAGTTTTTGTATGCAAAACTTAAATATTTTACAGTCAACTAAAAAGGTAATATCCAAGCTTTTTATTTTTCACCCCCAAATGAAAAAACTAATAAACAATTGTGTAGTATTTTAACTTGCTTAAAAAGTAAAATTCAGCTATACAAACAATGAATGACAAAATTAGTATTTATGTAATAACACTTGATATTGGCAAAAAAATAATAATAAACCTTACTATGCAATTTTTCGATGATTAATCGCTGACATGCAATTAATATGTTGATACTCATCAATTTATAATAGCTGTGACTTTAAATAATTTGATCAAATTAATCACTTTTATTATTAGAGACTTTCAAAGTACTTGTGGTGACATCATAATAAGCCAGTACCTACCACTAAACATCGGTGGCCATTTTTGTATAGTGGATAAGTTACTGGCTTTCAAATCCGAACATCGCAGGTTCGAACCTTGGCAGAGTTCAACCTACGTATTGGCACAATTCCGCCAACACATTAGGCCAAATTGATGACCTTTGACGTGATGAATTTTCAACAGCTCTCTTGGCGCCATCTCTCCATCAGCAATGTAAAGCCGTCAGACTCACTTGACGCACCAACGCAAAGCCGTCAGACTCACTTGACGCACCAACGCAAAGTCGTCAGACTCAATTGACGCAGCAACAACACAAAGCCGTCAGACTCATTTGACGCAGCAGCAACGCTCATATACTAGCCATAACGGTTGGCGCAATAAAATCGTTCATCTCTCAACCGAACAAACTGGTAGGGGAGTATTGTGGTGACATCTTAATAAGCCAGTACCTACCACTAAACATCGGTGGCCATTTTTGTATAGTGGTTAAGTTACTGGCTTTCAAATCCGAACATCGCAGGTTCGATCCTTGGTGGAGTTCAACCTACGTATTGGCACAATTCCGCCAACGCACCTACGCCAAATACTCAAACATTATTAAATAATCTAATGGGAGTAATCCAAATTTTAAAACAAGACTGCATAGTCAGTAAAAAATTGTTCCATAATAATATTAAAATATATAGACCAAATTAAGAAAAATAAATTATTACTAAAAATTCTCACATTTTGAAGCTTTCTGAATTGTCCGTAGTTTAAAAGCTGTCCGGTATGCAGAATATCTGAAAATATCATAGTCCCGCAAGGATTCGATGATTTTTGAAATCTTAGGAGCATGATCTTGATCAAAATCTGAAACACTAGAAAAATTTGACAATTATTCCTTAATTTTTTTTGTCCAAAGAAATAAAAAGATAAATAAATTTGATCACAACAAATATAGTCGTCAAGATTGAAATATATTCATTTGATCTATAAATAAGTATAATGGGTTTTGTAAATTCAGTTTTTACGAAAGCATATTTTTACCTGGTATAAACAGCTGCATGAGTATTATTCACTCCATTCTCCCATACACCGGAAGCTCCACCTGTGACTAAAAAATATAAATAGTATTATTCAGAATATAGATTCAACAAAACAATTAACTACTATTTGAATTGAATGTTACCTTTGAAACATGATATCATGTTTCTTTTTTGAAAATCATAAAATAATAAAAGATTAAATGAAAATAAAAACAAACACTTGTAACGACAAACACAACATTTAAATCTACCGGTCGCGAATGGAAGCTACAGTTACAGCAGTGTCTGTTTAACTGAAACTATTAGAAAGGTAGGTTTATGGCACTGTTATTTAAGAAATACTTGTTTCCGATTTTATTCACTTTCTTGAATTCTCTTTCTTACGGAGAACGTTTGCAAGTATTATTAATTCAAGTTCTTTAAAGAATGTTAAGCTAAAGACTAAATATTTTTTTTTGCGAACTGATTCAACTCATCTCTTCTATTTCCGCAACAAAATCTATAACAGGTTCTTCACCTGATACCAAAAGCAAAGTACAGACAAATAGCATAGCAGCAGAACATCTTTCGTGTGTTGGTCGGATCGGTTGTCAAATGCAATGCTTATGCGAACTTTGTTGTGATCAGTCTTCTGTTTACATTTCATCTCTGCAAACTTCCGCAATCCTTATACGAATGATTAATTCGTGAACAAAGAGTTCACAAATCTCTGTTGCGATGAAATTTCAGCAGAGTTTATTTCTTTATAAAATAGCTTTAGCGCTTTTCATACATCAGTGTTTTTCCTTAACTCCAGAGTTAAGTACGTGAATTTAATTTAATACATTCATTTTAATTGATGTTGTCATATTATAACTGCTTTATTTTAATAATAATTTAGTAGTTCATTTCGTAATTATTAAAATTAATATTCCGAAATAATATTAATAAATTCTATATTAAGTACTCGCTATGTGCTTTTGAAATCTGAAATGTTGAAGTGAGCCTTTGCTTTTATAAACTTTATGGTCTTTTCATGGTAATGATTTATATTCATTTCCTATAATTAGAGAAAACATTTTATAAGATCTGAACATTCCATGTTGGCAACAAAACACATTATTAACAAATATTTATTATTAGTAATTATAGAAAATATAATTTAGGAAAAAAGGATATTCATGGTCAGTATATATTAATTGCATAAACACAAGTGTGCTCTCTTTTAAAATATCTTTTTTTAAATGTCATATGAAACAAGTTGTTTTATAAATTATAAAATTTATTTATTGGAAAATTAATACTGAAAATTTATATTTATGATTAATATTGTTAAATCCAAATTATATTATAATGCATTATTTAAGTTTATAATCTGTTATTTTAGGTGAAGTAGCAAATCCTATATCTTTGGAAATCTCTGTATATGATGTGTCTATCAACAGTGTGGAAATTGATTGGCACTTCAAAGATGAGCATTTAAAATCAGCACTGTCTTGTGAATTAGTATATGGGCCTGTTGATGATGTGACACAGGTTCAGGTTTTCACTCGAATTCAGCTTTTAGAGGAAAACATCATTAAACTTAGCCATTTGGAGAATAATGTGACGTATCACATGCATATGGTTTGTCACAATGGAACAGAAGAAAAAATTCAGTCAAATGCACTGCAGTTTACAACAGGTAACTTTATACTTCAATATTTTTTGTCTGAAATCTTATTAATTAACTCTTATAATACTTGAATGTTAATATTTTCCTCATAACCAATGTAGTTGCTTCATCAGTAGTTTTTATTTTATATGTGATAGTCATATATTCTGTATTAATAAAACAATAGAATTTCTCTGCTTTTATAACAGGGAATTATTAGGTTCTTGATCATTCTGCTTTTAGAATTACTTTTCACCCTGTTTTTTATATGGTTGATTTGCTTATTATAAAATAAATTACTTCGTGGATGTTACAGATTTTATACCTTAATTGATTTTAAAAAGTGGGTTCGTTTTGAAAATCCATATTTTAAAAGTAATTACTAATTACTAAACTATTATAATTTTAAGTTTAATGCTGTTTGTTAGAAAGTGTATTTGTCGTGAAGATGAAGCTTTTGTCAAATTCATTTAATATCTTTTTCTTTAATTTATTCAGCTTTTTATTTACAAGTATTGATTTATTTATGAAATGAATTACTTGGAGAAATTCTTGAATATTCTATGGTTTTAAAAATCATAAATTTTCAAGCGCAATATCTTGGATTGTTTGAGTTTTTCAAAGTCGGAACTAATTTTCTTTTGGTAATTTAGCAGAATTGCTTTAATTAATCCAATCTGATCTACCTTTCATTATCAAATATTTAAATATCATTCATTAATGATAGTTTAAAGTAGTTAGGTGCACAGCATAAGAAAGGACAATCCCCATTTTTAGATTGTGTTGTATCATGTCTCAGTATTGCCTAGTGTTTTCACTTTTTAGTAAACTTTTTTTTTTAATTTTTTTTCATATTAAAAATTAAAATAAATGTTTTGAAAATTTTCTTAATTAATCATTGTTGGCCATGACTATTATAATTTTTATTCTAACAAAAAAAAAGTTGAAATATGAACAATATTTAGAAATAGCATTGTGTAAGAAAGGTAATTAAGAATTTTTGTAAACTTCTTCAAAAATTGAATTTTCTTGTTTATTTGATTCTTAAAAAGTTTTGACCTCTTTATATTAATAAAATGCATATATAGTTATGTAGCTATATTTTTAAATGAATAAATATCCATCTTGATTTATGTATATGTGTTTATTTTTTTGTGTTTTATATGTGTTTTCTAATTCTATGTAAAGCAAGTCTTTTTTTGTTTTATTGTTTAACATCTGTATCTTTATTTTTTACTTGCCTATTAAAAACCATATAGTCGAGGAGAATAGATTTTTAATAAATCATAACTTGATGTGAATTTGACATATAATATCATGGAAAATTGGTAGATTTTTTCTTTCCAAATTTATTGCTGCTCAAATTGATGTAAAATACAAAATTTCTGTAATGTTATATTAACCATTTGCATCACTAGCGTATATATATGCTCAATTTCCCTGGTCATTATTACTGGAGCATATATATACGCTGCATCACATTGTATGCTATGCATATAATATGCTATACTCATATTATACACCTATATGCATTCCACATTTCAAATATTACCACACTGAACAAAATAACTAATAATGCACAAAAATGTTTTTTTTTTTCTACTTTAATACAATTTTACACCTAAATATGAAATAAAAAAAATTCTGTGATATGGGCCTTTTTTCATATGATGCAAATGGGTTTAAATTGTTGAGTAAGGATAAGTGTAAAGTAAAATAAATTTTAATTTTGGCTTCACCCACCCAAACTTACCACCCAATTTTATCATTTAATGATATCTTCCCTAATTTTTATACTTTCTTTTTCCTGTTTCTGTTATATGATATTTAATAATCATTTATCTACCTACAGGATCTAAGACCTTGCCGTTGACTTACGTCATGCCCTCCAGCAATTTTCATGGGCACAGCTCCATTCCTCGTGAAAATTTTTATTCACGCGATGAGGATTACGTCCGAACTGTCCGATCATCGAGTGTCATTTTGGGAGCTGTTTGTGGAATTGTTGGCTTTCTTATTATCAATGTCACCATTGTAATGGCTGTTAGAAAATACTCACATCGACAAATGAGGCGACGAAGAATTTTAGAAATTGAGTGAGTATATATAATTTTATTCTTTAAAAGAAAGAATGATCAACTTTTTCTTATCTGATGATTAGTAAGTTTTCAAAATTAATTATTTCTTTTCTACTTCCCCCTCCTCACTTTTTATTTGTGTGTGTGTGTGTGTGTGCATGTGTGTGTATATAAATAAAAGTATATAAATCAAATTCTTTCCTTAACTAAATATTTTTAGAAGACAAAATATCTTATTTGTAGTAATGATACTGTGCTATGAAATTATTTTCAAATATTAAATTATTTATAAAGTATGCAATTTTCAGTGAGATATTTTCTTACATATTTGTTTTATCAGTTTTACTTTGTCATAACAAGATTGGTTTTTTTTTTTGGGGGGGGGGTAAATATCTTAATTATGATTGCTAACAAATGCTTCGCTCTGCCAAAAATTCTGATGGCTTATTGAATTTGTATTTTAATATTGCATTCTGTAATGATATAAAACGAACAGTTTGCTTTAGAAATAAAATAATTGGGAATCTGTTGAGAATAAAATAGCTTTTATTAATCTAAAAATATATAATGTATTTACAAGCATTGTCATATTTTGCATTAAAGCCTTGATAATCAAAAATAAAGAGAATTATTTAGTTGAAATATTACTGCTTACTCAATATGAAATTTTCTGTTTTCTTGCTAAATTTGAAACTCATTTATAGAAAGTATGCTAAGGATTGTTTGATCTCCAAAATATTTAATGTAAAATTATCTTTCTCTAAAGTAATTTATTTTTAATGAAAGAAAGCATTTTGATCAAATAACAATTGTCTAACTCAAGTATTTTTTTATTATTTTAAATATGTTGAAAAATTCATTTTGCAATTTTTATTATTCCTCATTCTATAGATCTAGAACTTCAGGGTTATTCAAGATCATAAATAAATCTACTTATACAAAATATGCATTTTGTAACTCTTTTAAATACATCTATGCTCTACATAGTTGTGATTATGTGAATATTTGTGATTGTTTTTATTGCAAGTACTAAATACCTAAATCATCATAATTTTAACTAAAGAGTATACTGATTAATTTTACTTATATGACATGATATTTTGATTTTTTTCCTTTTTTCTGTATTTATTTCTTCTGTGCTTCAAAAAATATATATTTATCATATAAATGAAACAATCTATATCATTATATAGATCTCAGTTAAGATTCACTGATTTAAGTGATAATTATCTTTGGTTTCCAGAGAGCGAGATTATGATGAGTTTCCATATTTGCGTGGGGATGAGTAAAGTTTTCTGCAAGTCTTCCCTTCAAAGAAAGGTTGAAAATATCAGCATAATAAGTTTTTTTACTCGCAACTGTGGTCCATCATCAGTACGGGTTGTTGACAATCCTGTCCATAATATACAGCCAGCATCATTTAAATATTGGCTGTTTACCTTTTATATGGACTTTTAAACTGTTCTTTTTGGTAGATTTACATTCAAGAAGTAAGTAATGGAGGAAATTGTGTTATTAAAACTATGTTTTTTTGGCAGATCCAGAGTTCTAAATTATACTGTTTCAAAATTCAAGCCTGTAAAGAATTTGATAAAACTTTTTTTAGCTATTTTGATCCGCTATAGTCTTTTCTTTGTACAAATCATTCAATGAAAGATATAAATTTCTGAATAGGAGCTTGTTTAAGGTTATTTAATAAGGTATGAGGTTATTTTGCTTTGTGCAATAAAAATTTATTTTTATAAAATTTATTGATTTTATGTTATTTGTCTAGTTCAAAGAAAAAGGGAGCTTGTATCTTTAATACTCCATGAAAGATTTCTGTATCAATTTTACTTAAATATAAATCTTTTGGACAGAAGATTGATCCTTTAACTAAAATGCCCTTTCATTATCTTATGTGGTATAAACAAACAAAATATAGGCATGTGCAATATGAAATGTTGGTACATTTAAAATTGTTTAATTAGGTAGAGATTGTAGAGATGTAGATGTAATTATAACTTTTATTATTTTTCTTTAGAGGTTTAAATCTCGCTTATCATTTTGCTAATTATTCTCTTATTTTCACAGCATTCCATAGTCCTACTTTTTGTTATTATAGAAAATAATATTTTTATTAAATTGTTTAAGTAAATCAATAAAAATTTTATGATTACCTTGATTTTTTTTTTTTTTTTTTTTTTACTCATATGAGATAGCCATTTTTTCCCCTTAAATTTTTAGATTACCAACTTAATTTTTAAGAAATATTATTCAATTGCTGTTTTAATTTTTTAACATCCATACTTCTTTCTGAATTATTAATTTCTTTCATTTTGAAAGAGTTAAATGTTGAGTGGAAAAAAAAAGCATTATCAAAAATACCAGAAGATGCAGTTTTAATAATTTTTTTAAAAAATATGAATGTTTTCAATTATTTTGTTATTAAAATTGTAATATGTAATTTTTGTGAATTATAAATTTTTATATCTCATTATTTAAGAGAAGAGTGAATGACAGGTTAAGGATTTTATTTCTCTTAATAAAGGAAATATTTGTTTATTTTTTTAAAGAATCTCTTCTCTAAAATTTACATAGGAAAATTCAATCTTTTTTATATCTTATTTTAACAATTAAAACTTTAAATAACTGTTGTTAAAAATATATATGTTTTTGCTAATCTGATAAGTTTCTACCAATTACATTTTTTATTGAGTGATGTGTCTAGCAAACTGGTTGTTATTAAAAAAATGTATTTAGCATATATCTTTTTTCTTCCTAAGCATATTAAAATTAAATCATTTGATTAATTTTGCTGCTGCTTCAAAATTCTGGATCTCCCAATTCATTTGTGTGTTGGTTGTAAAATGTATTTGTAAAAAATTGGCAGAATTGCTTACGAGTGATTTATATGTGTGTTTAATTATAAGTGCTAGGAGCATAACTGCTAGGAAAAGTGAAAACTTTGTTAACATTTTATAATGCATCTAAATCAAAGTGCTTACTGTGATTTCAGTTGCAAATGCCATGCTTTTATTCATCGCAGCTGGATCATTTTCATAGAGTGAGCAAATTAAACAAAGTGTATTATTGTATATATATATGAATATAATATGCATTTCTGTGATACGCATGAATTGAAAACTATCTATCTGCCATGCAATAAAATTTGAAATTCCTATTATTAATGTATATGTCTGTATATATATTTTTTGTTACATGTTGTCTATGTTATTTACTTAAAATTCTTATTTAATTGTTGTACATGATCGTTTAATCAATATTGAAATAAAATGATCAAACTCTACTTAATTGTATGATTTTTTTTTAAATTTTTAATAATTAAACACTGTTTTTAAGATGTGCAGGGTGTATACCTCTATCTTTGTGTAGTTAAATTACATTTGAAATAAAAGTTAGATTTAAAGAATTAATGCTTGTCCATAATTAAATGCTTGTGAGCTCTATGACTGCTTATCGGATCAGGAGCAAACAGTGCTGCAAAAAATATTTAATTTAAATCAAAAAATGTAATTGAAATTAAATATTTCAATTGAAATAAAATTTTTAGGAGCATCTTTATTTTTAAGTAACTCAAAATTTGTCATTATAATCTGAATTGTATTTTAAAAAGGAAAAAAAAAAAGAAAAAATGTCACTTTCTGTAATAAAAAAAAAAAACGTATTAAACTACATGTCTATCATGGCCAATTTGAAAGCAAACTCCTAAGCAAATAGTAACTGAAAGAAAAAAGAAAATTCAAAATTTGGGGTGGAGGGGACTTCCTACTTTTGCTGTGTTCAAAATCTCGAGGGATTTGTAGACAATCCACTTTCAAATTCAGGGAGAGGAAATTTAACTTTTGCTTTTTAATGTATCATTTAGCTATTGAACAATTAAGGAATTTGGTATTTTTTAGAAATGTTTAGTTTTCTTACTTATTGATCCATTTCTTCTCTTCTTTGCTTTTATCATGGCCATTTTTTTGTGCATCAAACTTTTCACTCTGGGGAAAATGATCAAATAGAATTTAAATTAACACTAGAATAATTTAAAATAGTAATGCAACTATAACTCTTAAGAATAAACCACCATTGTTTGAGCTGTTATCCAAGACTAATTACTGTGGTTTAGTGGCAAATTTTGAAAAAGTACCAAATTGAGATTTTATTATGTATATTTTATGAATAAGTTCTTTTTAAAAGAATCAATCTCAAAAGTTAGGTTAGGTAGTAGAAAATTTCCAATTCAATATAAAATTATCTCCCGATATCAGTTACTCAATAGAAGCTTTATTTATTTTGAAAAATTGGTATACACCTTGTAAATAAGTTTAATAATAAAAATTTGGACACCATTTGAGGAATGGATTTATAGATTTTGACTGTTTGGCTTTAACCTTTTTCCTGCTAAAATCTAAATTTTATGACATTAATTTTTCAAAAACCAATGTATAAAATGTTTTTCTTTTTTAGATCTTGTAGTAGTGATAAAATATTTATTTTTGTTGATAAGTTTTGCTGGTATTTTATAGCATTTAAATTTAAGAAAGATAGATATTAAATTGAACAAAAAAATTAAAATAAACTTTTAAATGACTTTTTTACTGTAAAAAATTCATATGTATTCTTTGTAAAAGAGTTTTCATTATCTAAAAAATCATTGCATTAATATAATTTTCCTTTTATGCTCATGAATTAAACAATTATTTTGAATATCACTATCGTAGATTAATATATTTATTACATATATATGCTGACATGTGTATATATATACATGTGTGTGCCATTGATAGATATTCACTTATTGTTACTAAATATGGAAAAGCTTTTAAGTCAAAATGTGGACCAAATTAACAGGTTTTTGATAATATTAAGGTATGTTTTCTTTTTCATTTTTTTATCAGTTTGTCATTTTATTATGTATATGAATATTAATAGAAAAAAAAAATACATCATTAGCAGTCAAAGGGTTAAAGTATTTTTTTTTTTTTTTTAGAAAAATCAGCTTGTACTATAAGTTTCAAATTTCATTTTATTTTTTCAACTTTTTTTTGCAAGTATTAGTGTATTAAAATAAATTGTTAATTCATTAATAAAAAAAGCAAATTAATTAAAAATTGTGTTGCATTACTTTTTATTGCAATTTCACCCTTTGTATAATTTTTTTTCTTTCTTTCTTTCTTTCTTTTTTTTTCTTCTTTTCTTTTCTTCCTTTTTTTAAAAAAATATTCATCTCAGTTTATGTGCTCTGCTAATTGAGCTGCTGTTTTATGCATTTATTACTGCAATATCTTTTCAAACTTTTCATTTCAATACTATTCATTATAAATATACATATCATCAATTTGTTGAAAGAAAATATTTCAGATCTTTCAGAATAAAATATTCTGATCTTTCATTAAATAATTCATGTATATTCTATGTGATTGTTTTGTTATAAACAGCATATAAATTTGTCATTTTTGTATTGTATATTTTTTTAGCTACTCATATTTATCATGATTCAAATCTAAACCTCAATAAAATGCATCAACTTCATATATTCTTATCTAATTTAACCTTAAGAAATGATAATCAAAATTCTGTTTCATAATGCTGTGAACTATTACCAATTATGTTTTGGTATAAAAGTTTATTTATATTCTTCTAATATAATAAGTGTATATCTTAACTTTTTAAAGCATTTTCTTATTTTTTAAATTTTAACCGAGTAATTTAGTCCTAACTTTTCACCTGAGATTCTTTTTATGAGCTTAACTATTGTGCTTTTTTTAAATTCTATTTTACACATTTGGAAATTTTGTTTAAATGTTCCTTTTCTATTTTCTTATGAAAAGTGTATAAACTCAGATGTTTAAAAAAGGTAAGATTAAAAGAATACTTGTCGTACTTAAAATGGCAAGTAATAGTGCCACTTATTTCGGCCAAAATCAGTCAAAAATAGAAATTGTTTTTAATTGTCTTTTGTATAAGATTGCAGATTGTGATCAAAAACAAAGATGATGTTTAAAAGAATTGGCGATTTTTAATATGTGAGACTTGGGCAGTTGACAGTGGGAATTTTAAACTTGTGAAATAAATCAGTTGGGAACAATGGTTATTCTTCCAAATAAAAATTATATAAAATCTTCAATCATCTGTTAATGAACATTAGCAGAATCAAATCAAAATCACTTCATGGTCCTTGTGCAAAAATATCATCATTCAGTAGTAAAGAAAGAATTTTTTTTAATCAAGGGCTTAAATTCTTGTAGTTATTATCTTTTGAAGTATTTAAAATGCTGTTTGGTGGAAGTATAATGGCCTGTTGGTTATAATAATCTGCATCTGCTTATGTAGCTTGCAGAAGGAAGAAAATTCTAACCAAACTCAGTTTTTCAGCAGTGTTACATTGAATTATGATTGTATTTTCAACTTCCTACCCTGATACATTTTTTCATAAAACAAATTCACCAACGCTTTGTTATATCTGCATTGGCTGGAATTTTACACTTGCTTTTGAATTTTGAACTACTATTGTAGATTGGATATTGAAGACAATCACTTGCTGCTATGATTTTGAATTGTAGAGTCAAATGTTTGTATATATATTATACAAATTTCTTTTTAATTAGATATCACTACCATGACGAAACATGCCTACTAACCAATGTTAAATGTGTGAAAAAACTTGTTTTCCTTCAAGTTTAAATATAAATGCAAAGTAATAGCTGAACTTTAATACTGTCTTTCCATCTTTTCCTCATAGTATTTAAGGCTAAAAAATATCAACAATAGGTTGAATATTTTCAATACAGAAGAAACTGCCATCTCATGTTGATCAATTTTCATCATGTAATGCATAGCTATATGAAAGTTCGAAAAAAAAAATCATTGCCTGTTAATGCAAACATTAGCTTAGCATCTGCCTTTAATACAGACTGTGAGCAATTTTCCCACCTGAATTTTGTCAGCAATTTCTGTTAATCTCTATACCTTTTGAAAACTTTATTCCCTGCCTTTAATTGTTCCTCATAAAATGTAGCTGGATGACATTTTCTAGCCTTGTATATAAAGATCTAAACATTTACATTCATGACTGTATATACATAGAACAGTTTGAAAGTAGTATAAAAGAGTTATCTGTGTCTGCAAAAGTGTATTTTCAAAGTGACAATAATAATAATAGTTTTGCTAATAGAATCTTTGCCATAAGCTTATGGATTGTTATTAAATTGTATTAAAATGTTTAACAGTGCTTGCCTTAGCTTGATGATTTTTTAATGAAATGTATACTCTGCTACTGATTTCTAATATCTCACTAATGTTGTTATGAAATATGCATTAAATTGTATTTTGTCTACATGGATTCATAGGTTGCTTTTTAGGCAAAAAAAAAAAAAAAAAAAATTGGAAGGCAATAATTTTAAGATATATAAAAAGCTTGTAAAATTGCATTGGTTGCCTTTACTTGTTGTGTGCATAGAATGTTGGAACTGCCTTTTTAAAATAAGAGCCCATGACAACTTGTTACTTGTATATCTATTGAAATGTGTTGTATCTTTCTCTTATGAGATCTACTAGAAGTTCTTTATCATGTTACATGTTGGTACCGTCCTTGTAGAAAGCCAAATATATCGATGTAAAGGACAAATATGTAGAATGAAGAACGTTGTGAAGCTGTGGTAATAAGTATTTTACCTTTATTTTATAACAGCCATTGAAACCAAAAAAATAAATCTAGATATACCAAAAATCTCTGGATATGAAATTATTTAATCTTTTTTTATAGTTATATAATTCAGTCATACTGTTATTATGTAGACCTTAAACAGTTCTGTTCATTGTATCATTTATCTCTTACTAATTTCTGTCAGAACCCATAAAATTTGCACATTAAATTAGAATGAAAGTGTTAAACTGTTATTAATATAATTTTTTTCCAAAACCAGGCACTTTTTTTACTATGAAAATTGACTTCTGGAATATAAATGATACTTCTTAAATATGAAAATTGAATGCAGAGCTGTTGGGCATTGAAAGTTGTATATGCAATGCAGAATAATTTTCATAATTTATTTAATATATATGTATTATATTTCCTGCATCTATATTTTGCAATAACTATTTAATGCAAAATATCATTGATATTAAAAATGCTCGAATTTTCAAATATTATGCTTGACATAAGGCTCTTGGACCAAAAACCATCATAAAAAAACAACAACAAAAAAAAAACAATATGCTTGACATTAGTACAATAAGTGCAAGTTAAAAATCTTACCAATTTCACTTATAGTGTGTGTGTGTGTGTGTGTGTGTGTATATATATATATATATATATATATAAAGAACTTTTATAGCATATTGATAATTCTTTTTGCATTTTTAGAATAAAATTTTTCATAAATATTAAAAATATCCATCGAATTTTGATATTTTTTTCACAGTTATCCATTACAACAAGATAATCATTTATTTAGTATCTTGAAAAAGAACCGATTTTTTTTTCAGTATATGAAAGAAATTTCGTGTCCACATTTAATTCTGAAATTGATTATTGTGGAGCCTTCTTTCATAGAAATCAAATCTGAGTTTAATGTATTTTCTACAATATATATATATATATATATATATATATATATATATATATATATATATATTATGTATAATATTTACATATTCTACATTATTAAGCCGAAAAAGTTCCAAACGAGACTAACTTACTACTGTAGAAAATACATAATGTACAAAATATATATAATGTACATTTTGTATATATTTTCTACAATATATATTGATGTGTATATGAAATTATATATACATCAATATCACTCGGAAATTCGCCGTTCATGTACGTAAGTCATTATCTTTCGTCATCTTGTATTCTTTCTCCGAGCATATTTTCTTAAGTTCATTTTACGACTTCAGTAATTAATATGCAAGATATATACAAGGAAATTCGATTTGTTCTAGATTTCCTGATATTCCTTTTTAACGTTCCGGAGAAAGGTTAATAATCAATTTTCGAAAACGCTTTCGCTCCCTGTAACCGCCGAGAACAGCCCGAAGGGACTTCATTAAAATCATTTCCCCTCACTCGTTTCCTAAATTGCAATTTATTTTCCTGTCACAATCCCCTTGAATGAGCAAACTGCTGACAAGACGCTGTTTATGTAATTGAAAGTTTTTTTCCGCCTCATTTTCTCCTGTCGCCATTTTCGAGTTCCCTCTAGAGAGAGAGAGAATTCTGCGAAGGGAAAAGTATTCGAAAGTTAACGAGAATTCTTTCTTATTGAATATTCCCCTTTCTTCCTACGTTCTGATATTCAGCAAAATTGGAAATCGATAAGCGCTTTCCAAAAGCCGAAAAAGTTCCAAACGAGACCAACTTACTGAATACTTGAATTTCAGAAGATATTTTTTTTCTGAGCTGGAAATTTCTTTATAGAACAGAACGAATAATGTTCTTTTTTTGTGTGTGTTTTTTACTGCGTTTTCTTTGTCTTCTTTTGTTCCGATTCCAGATTGTTCGGAATCGTTATGCTAAATATATAGTTGTTGAATTTCCATAACTGGAATGCTTACTATGCTTCAGAAAGGCAGCGTTTTTATTTTTATTTTTGGCCTTTTCTGGCTTTATTGTTGTTCTAAGTATAAATGTGTCTTGAGCATATTCTGAATTCAATACTATTGCTTTTAAATGAGAAAATATTTCTTTGGTTTGCTATAGAACAGCAGGTTTAAAATAGTTTGAAAATACAGCACCGTTGTTACTTTAAGAAAACTTTTCAAATTTCAACATGACATTTGAGATTATTTCATATATCTTTTGATTTATTTTAAATTATGAGAAATAGAAAATTCTGAGCAATATTATTATCGTTTGCCAGAAAACAAATATTTTAAGGAGAATGATTTTCGAGATATTACGAATGAGAAATAAATATTCATTTAAAATGCAAATACGATGTTCTAAAAAAAATATTACTTTGTGTTAAATATTATAAAAACTTCTTTATAATGCTGAAACCGAATTTTAATATACTTTTTTTATTCTTTAATTACGAGAAACAAGTAGTTACAGTGTAATATCATAGAGCAATGTTTATCTTCTGATTTATTATTATTTAAAGTATTCTACTACTTTTGAGCTTAAAATTTTGGATTGAATTTTTAAAGAAAGATTTTGATTTGATATTTTTAAAAACTGTTTAAAACTATGGTTTTTAGATGTGTTATCAATTGTAATACAAAATACTACAAATACAACAAAACTGTTTGAAAATATAATATATTTTGAGAAATAGGAAAATTTGTAGTAAATTTTATTGAAATTTAATCAAAACGGTTAGCATTCTACACTAAATTGTGATGCAGCAATCCTATTTTTCTTTATACACAAGTCATAGAGTATAATGATGAATGAAATGAACCAAAATCTAAGAAAAATTTTGAGATACAAATGTTATAGGTATAAACATACGTATATATGCATTTTTTTTATAAGGTTGCAACAATCTTTCTAAGAACCCGTATAAATGAAAAATTATTCCACCAAAAATCAAATTTTTTGGTTCATTTCATTCCCCATATTATTTAAAAGACCCGCTGAAACTTTTATGTGAATATCTGTATTAGTTTTTAAGATATGTTAATGGCGGAGAATTTTAATGAAAATTAGAAGTTTTAAGAAAATTGAAATTAAAGACAAATTTTAGCTAAAAAATATGTGTGATAAGTAAGGTCTTCCTTTTCCTAGAAAAGATAAGCTGTTTTGGAAAGGGAAAAGCCTGAATTACAATTTTTTAAAAAAATTCGCCAATGTTTTCGATAACCAGTGTTTTCAACATGCCTTAATGAAAAAAAAAATCTAATAGAAATGACTGCTCTTCAAAAAAGAAAAAGAAAAAAAAAAAAAAAAAAAAAAAAAAAAAACCATCGTTTATTATGGACCCATTTTGACTTCGCATAGGAACGTTTATCTAAATATATAAACATTCATCATTGCATCTATCAATTTAGGCTTGTCACAAAAAATATTTGGAAATATTTATTATATTGTATTAGTGGTACATTTGTGGTACTATCATCATCAGTAGAAATTACTATTTCTACTGGTGCATCTTCCCACGTGATCTGGGAGTCCCGGCTCGGTCCATGGTTGTTCTTCGTCTGTTCTGTCTGTGAGATGTGTGAATGTGCCCTCCTGTAAAAAGGGCTTGTGCAAGCGAATGCGTGAGTGGCAAAATCGTATTCTTGGCCGTAGTTGGCGCTACTAAAACAAGAGATGCTCCCTATCGGTTTAAATCGCTGTCTTCGTAACAGCGGGCTTGTCCAATGACAAAGGCCATAAGAAACAACAACATTTCCCCCGATGATAATGCTCCAAAGCTTTTGAAACCATGACCAAAAAACAGATGACTTTTTATTAACAACGACCCCATTCAAAGTCTACTTCGCAATTTATAATAATTTCCGCAAATTTTCCTCTATGTTTATTTTCTCAATTACATCCTGAAGTTGAAGATTTTGAGGACTTCTTAAGGTATCCGACTGCGTTCGAAGAAATTTTTTTGAAAAATTGGATTTTTTAGGAACTATTTATGGTTTTTAGATGTATTGTCAATAATAAATACTATAAATAAAAAAAACAATTATTAGAAAATATATTTTGAGAAATGAAAAAATTTGTAGTAAATTTGAATGAAATTGAGTCGAAACGGCTAACACTTTACACAAAATTGTAATGCAGCCATCCTATTTTTCTGTGCACATAAGTTATAGGAAACAATGATGAATGAAGTGAACCAAAAGCTAAGAAAAATGTTGAGTTGCAAAGAAGTTGTGGGTAGAAATATGCGCATATATGCATTTTTTCCATAGAAACATTTTCAGATTCAAAGAAGTTATGGGTAAAATTATATATGTGTATATGCATTTTTTCCATAAATTCGCAACTTACTTTTTCTAAAAACACCTATAAATGAAAAAGTGTTTCATCAGCAATAAAACCTTGGGTTCAGTTCATTACCCTTATTATTTAAAACAAACGCTGAAATTTTTACGTAAATACCTCTATTAGTTTTGGGGATATCATGTTAATAGTGGAGAATTTTTATGAAAATTGAATTTTTCAGAAAATTGAAATTAAAGACAAATTTACCTGAAAAATATGTGAACCTGGATGATAGGAGAGGTCTTCCTTTTCCTAGAAAATATAAACTGTTTTGGGAAGAGAAAAGTCTGAACTACAAGAAATAATTAAATTTTTTTTAAAGTCTCCATTGTGGTCGATAACCAGTGTTTTAAACGTAGTCGGGTGCCTAAATGCATATTTTGTTTCGCCAAGATGAATTCTGATCAAATTTTGATCGGAGATACAATGCTGGAGATAAAAATAACCAGCATTGGAATAATCGAAATCTACGCTGACGCGCTCTAAAACTTCCATATTGCTACTATTTCCCATGTATACGCTAGAATTACAATCCTTGTGTTACCTCACCACCAGGCCATTGCGGCCCCGCCAGGAAGACGGCATATTTGTATCTGAAATACGCAATTAAACAATGTTTGAATTTTCTGAACATGTCCTTGAATTAGTTTTCTTGAGTAAGATGGTAACCTGGAGACAAGAAAACATCCATTTGAGTTAAGAATTTAAAGGCATTACCTCTGAACTGTCGACAGCGATTACCTTTCCTTCCCCATAATGTCTCTCTGGAGAGTCTTCAGACTTTATGCGAGCCACTAAGAATTTCTGGACAATTTCCAATTTCTTTGAGGCATTATTTTAAAGGTATACTCTGTGGGATTCCCACGTTTAGAAAATTCTGCTTTATTCGCTATCATTTTTTGCGCTTTTTTTTTGTTAAAATAATAAAAATTAATAATCCTGTTGATTAGCTTTATGAGTAAAAGTATCCGACTATGTTCGAAGGAAATTTTTTGAAAAATTGGCTATTTTAAAAACAGTTTATGGTTTTTATATGTATTGTCATTTATAATGCAAAATAGTATAAATACAACAAAATTGTTTGAAAATATTTTATATTTTAAGAAATAGGAAAATGTGTAGTAAATTTTATGAAATTGAACCCAAACGGTTCACTCTCTACACAAAATTGTAATGCAGCAATCCTATTTTTCTTTGTACACAAGCTATAGAATGTAATGATGCATGAAATGAACCATAAGAGAAATGAGAGAAATTATGGGTAAAATTATATATGTGTATATGCATTTTTTCCATAAATACACAGCTTAACTTTTCTAAAAACACCTAGAAATGAAAATGTATTTCACCAACAATAAAACTTTCTGTCCATTTCCTTGCCCGTATTCTTTAAAACACAGGCTGACATTTTCATGCGAATACCTCGATTAGTTTTTGAGATACTATGTTAATGATGGAGAAATTTCATGAAAATTAAAGTGTTGAGAAAATGGAAGACACATTTTAGCTGAAAAAATATGCGACCCTGGATGATAGGTGAGGCCTTCCTTTTCCTAGAAAAGATAAACTGTTTTGGAAAGAGGAAAGTATGAACTACAAGAAATAACAATTTTTTTTTTTAAAGTCGCCAATGTGCTCAATAATGAGTGTTTTTAACGTAGTCGGATACCTTAAGTAAAACTGTAAAACCGCTAACTTTTAACTTTCTTGTCATAAAGTATTGACAGTATCATAATCATCAAAAAAATTTGAATCCGATATTTTAATGAATCTCCACGTTTAAGACCTTCTTGAGTTCGAAAAGCAGACAAAAAAAATTATTTTTATCTGTGCCAAAAATGACATCCTTAAGATGTTATTTGGCTTATAAAGCCATTGAATGATCGCTTTTAGTCTTGTGGTCATGTTATCTTACTACAAACCATAAGATCTCGAATTCGGGCCTAGCTATCGCCAATAGTGACTGTAGCCTGACTTACTATGAGCATTTCATATGCGTACTGTAAGATCATTCGCAATTGAAACACCGTTAAAACAGAGTTAACAGACTATTGCTTGGATGTTGCGCGTTTGACCAAGGAAAGTCACGTGGTGTGGTGCTGAGTCTAATGCTACTTGGTCATATCAAGCCCGAATGAGCGGAGCTCTTTCGAATGGAGGCAGAGGTGTGCGCCTTTCGTTGTGAACGAGCACCGTTCAGGTGAAAGGACGACTTTGCTCGAACACATACGACACATCCCTTTTTAGGGGGTGGTCAAACTCCTTCGTACACTCATCCATCCATCCGCAAGTCAGAATTGAGATCCAAATCAGAGACCGACTCATCCCTGATTCAGTACCCCCAAGAACTTGGAGGACTTTGCAGTCCCGACCTATTGAACATGCCCCGCCATTAAACTTGGAGGATTTTGCAGTCACGACCTATTTAACTTGCCTCAACTGCCATCAGCCAACATGGTGGTCTTTGGCCGTGACGAGGACAGAACTCGTGACCTTTCGGTTGCGAGACTGATGCTCTACCAACCAGATGCTCTCACACCAATGCCCAGTCACATGGTGTAATTATTGTGAATGCAAAACAAATTTAAGCTTTCACTTTTTTGTTTTCATATTTGTTTATATTATCATTATTGGCAAAACAAATTATTGTAAAAAAAAATTATTATTAAAAATTATTAAATTTAAAATTTTCAAAAATTTATTGTAGTAGGCGCAATCATTTTCATAATCTCAGTATTATAAATTTAATTAAAATTCTAATTTACTTACATTATTTATAATAATGCCTCAAACTTTTATGATTTTGACTTTAATCTCCAGAATTTTGAAAAAATATTTCCTACGGGCTAATAGGAAATCTATACTTATAATAAGGGCCTTGGTAGCCTGGTTGGTAGAGCGTCAGTCTCGTAACCGAAAGGTAACGAATTCTGTCCTCGCCTCAGCCAAAAACCACCGTGTTGGCTCATGGCAGTTGGGGCACGTTCAATAGGTCGTGACTGCAAAGTCCTCCAAGTTCCCATACCTCTGGGGGTACTGAATCAGGGATAAGTCGGTCTCTGATTGGTATCTCAATTCTGACTTGCGGATGGATGAACGAGTTCGACCTCCCCCTAAAAAAGGGTTGTGTCGTGTGTGTTCGAGCAAAAGTTGGTCGTCCTTTCACCTGAACGGCGTTCGTTAACAACGAAAGGTGCACACCTCTGCTTTAATTCGAAATAGCTTCGCTCATTCTGGTTTGGTATGACCAAGTGGCATTAGACCCAACACCACCATACTTATAATAAAGCTCAGTGTGTGTTTGTGTGTTGGTGCTCTACAGGTCAGATCGTTACACCTAGAGCTACCAAATTTGGCTTGTGTATACCTTGGACACTGAAAATGTGCACCTCGGAGTGATTTTTTTCGAATTGTTAATTGGAATTTAAATTAATTAAAAATTAAGCGCTTCTTTGGCGTTTTCCACTTTACCTTCCGAAAATATTATCGCACAAACAGGATTTTTGCATCAAATTAAAGGTTTAAAAATTATCTTTCTAATGGTATCAGTGTTTTAACATATATCTTTAAGCTTCTATTTTTAACGAGTCTTTAAAGAAATATTTTAACCAAATTTTCAACAAAAATTTCGGACTAAACAATAACATCTAATCTGCACGAGCGCATCAAACATAAAACATTAGCTTTTATCTACGTGTTGCCATCATATTGAAAGAAGTTCAAAATTTTAAAAAAAATCAACTATTATTGCAAATTAGTACTTAAAAAAATGTAACTTTCAGCACGTGGCTGGATAAAGTAAAATAAAAAACTCCACAACAGCTGATTGCAAATCAGAGAGATAAATGGTACCATGAACAAATAATCGTACGTAACAAGGTATGAAAGTATTTAATTGAAAATTTTAAAATACGTTACTCTTGGTTAACCAGCTGGTCCCCAAAGGCGGTTAACATTACAATAAAACTACATCTTTAAAATTTTTTATCTTTAACATTTATTGTGCTTCATATATTTGTCCAAAATGAGATTCACGACTTCAGGTTGAAACTTCAAAGTTAAAGTGTAAAAAGGAATATGATTTGAAAACTTGTTGGGATTCAAATTATCTTCCTAGGAAACTACTATGAAAAATTTCCACTTACAGTTTTCATTCGACTTAATTTAATTGGAAACTATTATAAAAAATTCCCACTCTTAGTTTTCATTCGACTTAATTTAATTGGAAACTATTATAAAAAATTCCCACTCTTAGTTTTTATTCGACTTAATTTAATAGGAAACTATTTTGAAAATTTCCACTTTTATTTTTCATTCGACTTAATTTAACAGGAAAATATTATGAAAAATTTCCACTTTCAGTTTTCGTTCGACTTTATTGTAAACATCTCAACTACAAATCACACCTAAATCCTACCAGAGAGAAATTTAACAATGCATTCAAATCACAATACCCCCTCATCTGCAGAAACTCGGGTCTCTCTCTAGATGGTAAAGTTCTGATTTACCTGGCATACCTAAGACCAATCCTCACATATGCCTGCCCTGTCCGGTCTGCAACTGCTAAAACCAATCTCCAAAGAATCATCTCCCTTGAGAACAAAACTGTTCGTATGATTGCAAAAGCTAGATGGTTTCATAGAAAGGAAGATATTCTCAAAGCCCTCGGCATTCCCCTATAAAACAATTCATGATCAAGCTTGCACAAAACTTCTATGGCAATATTATTCATATTAACAATTCCGCCTAGCAAAATCTCCCAAATTAAGATCACTACGAAAATTCAAATAAACGCAGACTACGCTGTTCACTTGCCTTATAATTCCCCTTAAGTACTGTTCATCACACTTTTTTTTTTTTTTTTTTTTTTTTTTCTCAATTTACTCAGTACCAGTTAATCTCTTTCCATGATTCAAATCATTTTATGATGCACACATTAAACAAATAAGGTCAGTTCCATTTTCACTAAAGTCCTATATCACAAAATTTACAGATGGTGGGGCCTACGGCCCCAATGAGCTGTAAAACACTTTACAAATAAGAATATTCTAATTTCACTTGCATAATTTTGAAATTTTATATTTCATACATTTTTCATTTAGTCTTTGATATTCTGTTTTCATTTTACCATTTGCTTGGCGTAGCATAACCAGATATGGTTCTTGCGCCATAAAACCCCAAACAAACAATCGACTTAATTTAATAGGAAACTATTCTGAAAAATTTCCACTTTCAGTTTTCATTCGGATTTATTTTAATAGGAGAAGGCTTTCTTACTCCTTCGCTGATCAATAGAAGCCCATTGTCCATGCCGTTGCCAGGGACGATAGATTTTGCCAAACAACCCTCCATTTTAATGAGAGGAAGATGGATATCTGCACTTTTAACCCGAAATAAAACGGTTGCTTAATTTAGCACATTTATCGACCCTCTTTTCCCCTTGGCGGAACAGGAATTTCATTTTCTGCTCGTTAGGCAGCTTGTTTGGACGGTAATTACGCCAACAACACAAGTTTAATTCAAGCCCGGAAATTTCGCCAATTGGCGGTAAATTTTATCGCAGTGTTTACCGTGAATTAATAATCTTTCGCAATTAAAGTAATTTGTTTGTGGGAAAGAAAAAGGTAATTTTATTTGCAAATCGTTTATGTTAATTTTCTTATGAAAAGGTAATTAATTCATTAGCATGCTAGCTGTGGAGCATAAATCTATATAAATAAAAATGAATGTTTTTCTGTATGTCTCTATGTATTCCTAAACTGTTCTTCCAATTGCGATGAAACTTGGTCACCTTTATGTTTACATCTACTAGATGGCTGTAGGCATAGTGCAATTATCTTAAATTTAAAAAAAAATCGAATCTCAACCGTATTTATTTACCAAGGATTAATCTCTAAATAACTCACCAAGGAGACAAAATAGATTCGGTAGAAATGCTAAATCCAAGTTAGTGAAGCTACAGTACGCAAATGCCATAGAAGTCATTCTCAGAGGTAACATTTTTATTACAGATTTCGCGAGAAAGTTTTGACCTATTAAAACTGATATTTTTGGCAACCCTAAACTATCAGCTGCCAAAAGGTTTTTTTAACAGACTTGCCAACACTTTACTGCATGAATGGTGACAACTTCAAATCTTTCGTTAATTTCGGGACACCTTTTATTCATAGTTCTATTGAATATAGATTAAAAGTAAAGACTATTTTAGGGTCCCCCAAATTTAGGCTTTACTTTTAGAATCGTAAAATAGAATTAGAATATTTCCGGAAAAAATCACCTTTACAAACTCATAGGATACCTAAAAAAGCTTATAACGAGTAAGAAAGCAAGAATTCTTCATTTCTCTCTAAAAATTTCTTTCTCTATAAACTCTCTCTAAAAATTTCTTTAAAAATATTATAACCTGATAATACGAAACTTTAAGAGTTTTTCAAACAGTCTTGAGAATACTTATCCTTAGTTTGTGTAGCCAAAGTCTTATGCCGAAAATAGAAATTCACCCTAAGAATATTTGTCGTTTCAAAGAATTACCGAAAGAACAAGTAGTATACTTAAAGTGAAACTAATGTGAACTCAATTTCTCATGGTGACGTGAAGGTTTCGTTTAAATATCTGTATCAAATGAACCGAATTACAAATGATTCTCATAGTTCAAATCGGAGACCTGGAAATATAAAAGTGGTTAAATCTTCTGTAATGGATCTCCAAGAAGGATAACTTCCCCTAAGATATGTGGGCATATTTTTACAAAAATGGGATGATCGAAATAACTTTCTTGAAACAGTAGGCATATAATTCTTTGTTCATCTCATTTGATAAGTGAACTCACATCACCCTGTTCTGAAATGGGTGATTTGGAGTCTTTGAAAGACATTGAATCAATTGACTGGAAAGTTCCATTCTTGTAAAGAAAAGTATCCGAAAATTGTCTTAGTATAAGAAAATTATAAAATGCTGCATAATATATTGTTACGGATCTTCAAATGGGTTCGCTTTGTGTAGTGGGTGTATGGTGTGGAAAAGACAATCAGCAAGCCTCAATAAGAAACAACAACGACGTTTATTTGTTGTTGTCTAATGCCACTTGGTCATACCAAGCCGAATTAGCAGAGCTCTTTCGATTAAGGCAGAGGTGTGCGCCTTTCGTTGTGAACGAGCACCGTTCAGGTGAAAGGACGACTTTGCTCGAAAACACAACCCTTTTTAAGGGGCTGTCGAATTCATTCATACACTCATTCATCCATCCATCAGCAAGTCAGAATTTAGATCCAAATCAGAGACCAACTCATCCCTGATTCAGTAGATTGAGTGGCATTTGCGCTCCACTAGTTAACCCCCCATGTCATTAAAAGATATTCAGGATTGTCACATTATAACCGTTATCTTTGCATGAAAGATTTGGCGATTTTACAACGAACGCCAAATGGTAATCACAGTTCAGAGTAATAATGATACTCCATGTCCTTGAAAACGTGACGAAACTTCCGTGGGAAAACGGCTGTCTACCCTTAATTGCATTTTAAACGAGAGTTTAAAGTAATAAAGGAAATGTGAGATATTTCATTTAAAAAATTTATGATAAAGGAACACGATTATAATTTTCTCGCACAGAAGGCATTAGTAATTTTGATGTGTGTTGTACAAATTCATCTAATAAAGTGAAGTTTAATTTTTATTTTTATGGGGATTTTAATCTCTATATCTCTTACTGTCTAACTTTTTTTAACAAAATGAAAAAAAAAAAAATACTTAGAAATTGCTTTAAAGTGAAATTTAAGTGAATATCAGTAATGCTTAGTTCTTTCAATTTGTATTTATGTATTCTTGTATGTATACATACTCCCTAAGCTTTTACTTCAAATGAGCTGTTTTTTGCAAAATATTAAGCGCTTTGTCTGAAATAAGATAGGAATCATATTAACAATTCAGAAAATAAATGCTGGTTAATTTTCAGAAAGAAAAAACATTTCTATAAGAAAATGTTGATAATTACTGATATTCCTTCAAATTTGAAATATGTTACCTCATTTTCTAGCTAATTTACAGTCAGACAATTATACACAATCCAATGTACCATCAATCGACATGTAAATGCATCTATAGTTCTTCATTAAAACGTTTAATTCTCAGACTCAGTATCATGATCTAAAGTTTTATTCGCAGGTAATGTAGTAACAAATTTCTGTCTATTTTTTTAAAAGTGCTGTCAATGATTTATTACTAATTTTCAATTTGTCTTAAATCTATATATGAAAGAAAGCTAAAAATAAAATATCTTACTTTACATTTTATTCGTTCTTTTTTCGCCCCTAAATTTTTTTGCCAAAACTATAGATTTATATAGATTGAGAAATTACAATAGTAAATATTTAAATATTAGGCATTAAGATAAAAATAATTTTGCAGCTATGTTAGCATGGTTTCTAAAGTCACCTTTTCTTCTTCTAATAAAGCATCAAAAGGTTGCCCTAAGAAATTTTTTTTAATATTGTATCTAAACACTTCGAATTACAAAATTTCATTAAATAAGGTAGGCAATTGTACGAAAATTAATTTTTATATATCCATCATAATTTCAAGTATTAATTAGTACAATTTTTCTCTTACTTTTATCTATACGTACAAAATTTCACTTTTCTATCAAGAAAATTTTGAGAGATATGCTTAGTTTTAAATTTCGAAATAATGGTCACAAATGTGTTAATTTCGGAATGCAACTTGTACATTATACAATCATTATGACTTCCAAAAAATTAAGAATCGCGCATAGCATTGTTTACTTTCATTGTTCGACAGTTACACAAGGTCTTTATAAAGAAAAGAAACTTTTGGTTATGATGACGATTTATTTTGTAAGCAATCGTAATGCTTTTTTCAAGTTTTAGAAAAATACAATGTCGTTTTCAGTTCCAAACATTTTAATGGGCTTTGTGGTATAGCTATTAAAAATTGTAGGAACAAACGAAGAGAAATAGTGAGAATGAAGTGTCATATATGTGATGAAAAAAATTTACATTTGCCTATATTTTTCAGGTTACCTTTTTGTTAGATTAAGGACGGGTGGTCCAGTGCTCAACATTTTAAAATAGACAAGGCTGAGAATACTTCAACTTTAATAAGTGGCATTCATACAGAATCGACGTCTAAAATCAAACAAATAGGCCATTTCTAATGCAAAATTATTTTTTTTCTTTCTGATAATGTTGCTTTGATCTAGATAGAAACATTGATTAGAAAAAAATTTAAAGTTTGGAAAAATGAAGACAATTTATCGCCATTGGCAGGTTTTTGTCCGCATGTTAGAGCTGTCGTTTTTAGAAGTTCTTGAGTTAGTCTAATTTTCTACAAAAATTGATTGTATAGGAACGATAGATTCAGTTAATTTTAAAATTAACACAATTTTCTTTCAAAGTGGTGTAATTTGTGGAATCATTTTCTTTATCTGAATCGATGAAACAATTGTAATAGGCTATGTTTTATTCTATATTAAAGAATAGTATAATAAATAGTAGTAGTATCACTCAGAAAGTTTATTCCATTTTTAAAGGCAAATAAACTACAAAAAATTACTGTTTTTCCTTTATCAAAATTATTTTACAATCAATTTTCATTAAAAACTATTTAGGGGATTCAAATATGACAAATCTTCCTTAGTTCTGCTATTTTGAAAATACTCCTATTGAATTAAGCAAACTCAAACTAAATTATTTCTTAATTAATATATATCATTACAAAAGAAACAAAATCTTAAAAAAATGATAATTGGGTGGAAAGAAATAATCAATCCATTTACTGACTCATTACATTAGATTTTGTTGTTGTTGTTGTTAATTTATATAGTTGTATCATTAAAACCTGAGTTTGAAGTTAAAACTTACGTTTTTTCGAGTCTAAAAATTCAATTCCCTATGAATTAGATTCCCTATTCCATCTAAGATACAAGATTTTGTAAGTAAAATGGTCTCTTTAGACATCTATTTTCTTTATTTGTAAAATATTATTATCTATCCGACAACGTAAGACATTTCTCTATATAAAAGCAGTATTAATTATGTAAATAGAATCAACATGAGGTGAAATATTTTTTTGAAAGAATATTTTACAAAAAGGTGAGTTGAAATAAACAAAAGTAAGTTTCTTTACTAACTAATGTATTGAAAGAAAAAGGCAAAAGAATTCTTGAAATCTATTTATTATTTGCTAGTATATATTACAATTTTAGCTCTACTAAAATGATATTAAACATGAGTACCAATGAGATTAACAATTTCTGGCACTTTTACATCTACAACAATTATTATTAATTATTATTCTAAAAATTTGATATATCTATAATTTTTAGCGCCTAGTTTTCACACATTATTTCAAATTCATTTCGATTATATTATAAATATTTGACTGATAAACAATTATTATAAAGGTTTGCTATTCTAAAATTATGTGTCTATAGTTTTTAGTGACAATTTTCCCAAGTTATTTAATTCTTTTTGATTATAATACAATCAGGATAGATATTAAAAGATTTTTTTTTTAATTTTTAGTATAAAGTATAACTTTACATTGATTATATCCAACAAATCAAGTAATTTAAAAGGTTAAGGTTATAAATGCAATAATTTTATTTTCATTGTTAAAAATTTCAAATATTGATGATAATTTGAAAATTTGCTTGTCTTCTATGAGGAGGGAAAAAAACTTCGCTTTATTTTTCGCTGGAGAAAATTTAATTCAATTTACAGAAATTGTCACAGAAATTTTCTATTTACTTGAAAGTTTCAATATTATAAACCTTTTCTACAAATGAAATATTTATAATCCATTTTAAGAAAGAAAATTTTTTTAAACATGAATGTAGTACAAGTTCAAAATTTGAGTGGAAATAAATGTTATAATTTTATATTCATTAATTTAGAATCATTAAAGTATAATATCTGTCAAATATTTTAGAAAGTGAGCCTTAGTAATAAATATTAGGGATATGCGTTTACTTACAGTTCCGTCATCATCTTTTATCATAATTTTTAAGATAAATATATATAATTAATTTAGCAGTAGACATGTTATTTTTTAAAAAAAATTTTGCAATATTTCAACATTGTAAAGTGGTTATGCTATATATTAATAAAAAAACATATTGTAAAGTAAATACAAATAGTTTATTAAGAAAATGCTATTATTCGAATATGTAACAGAGGTAAAATACATTATTTCAATTAATAAATTTTTAAAATACAGCAAAATATTCTCTATCATACTGCTACTTAAATACAATTTTAATCAATGATGGTAAGTTAAAAAAAATTAATACCAGTAAAAGTAAGAATGAATAATGAATACATGAAAAATTATTCATAATACCTAAAGGTATTTTATTTCTTTAAGTATACACTTGCTTATTTTTTTTAATTCTATTTTATTACTGCAAATTATTTTTCAAATAAAATTCCATTATTTATTGCTTAAAAATACCTCTATTACAATTTTGTTATATTTGCAAGAGTTACAAGGCAACTCTTTAAATCCGTATCAATAAAATATCTTTCTACTGTTTGCATTTTTCTGTTATCTAGATTTATATATATTTTCCTTCTCTGTTTTCTCTCTAAATTTAACGCTTTCCGTGCTGATAAAAAGTCACTATATACAGCTTCCCTTTTTAAAAAACGAATCAGCTCCTCTATTCTTGGATGCGATTTCCCAATAAACGAGTTTATTTTGTTGTGCCATCCTTCGATAGCATTATTTGTTCTATGGAGCTTTTTGTAATGATTCCACATGCTAACAGTAATTATGGAATTTTCAAACCATTGGTCAACAAAATAGTCATAAAATTTTGTTAGAAGATCATGTTGAGGACTGTCTTCGTTGATTTTCAACCATGCATCGTCTAAATCTTCTGGTAAAAAAGCCAAAGCAGCACACATGCGCACATGGAGTCTAATTTCTGCATTGGATTTGTAAACTTTTGCCAAGCCGATACTTTGCACTTGCCTCCATAAGCATTGGTTGAAATGAAAATTACAACCTTTTATTTCTATTGAAGGGAATACAATTTTCGCGCCTCTTATAGCAGCAGTTTCAAAATCCATAGTCAAACATTGAGGATTCCAGTTATAATCTCTTAAAATACTGAATAGCTTTTCATAAGTAGTTTGCTTTTTATTAGGGAGAAGTGCGAATATTATTGGAATGATGTTAATTTCTTCTAAACTGCTTCCAATATCTGCGTGCAAAGAGTAGACCTGCAGAAATTGTTTAGGGCAGGTTTTAAATGTTCCATCTGAATAGAATTTTTATATTTCTGTAGAATGTTTTTTCCTTTTGAAGTCCCAAAGACAACAATTCTTTTATGTGACTCATTTGCAGTCATATCAGCAAGCAAAAAACTCGATGAATCGTCCATTTTCAACAGTTCAACAGGGAGGCGTATTTCACTTGCTGTAGCGGCTTCATTGCTAATACCTTGTACTTTTCTTCTCATTCTATGCAAAGAGCCTTTGATGGAGGGTAAAGTAGGAATTTCGGTCAAAAATTCTTGACCCCTTTGAAAAAGAGGAGCCATTTCTTCATTATATATTTTTGAGACTGACTCATCAGTCTCACAAACTCGCCTTTTAATTTCTACTAAATGTTTTCTGACCTCGATTCGGGCTTCATCCGACTTGAAAGAATGAGGCATTTCAGAGAGAACGTAATTGTCTTTTGTTTTCAGCAGCCCTTTACATTTTTCAGATTTTTCGTTAATGCAGCGCCATGTTACGACATTTTGAAGGTTGCATTTATATTGTCGATATTGATAACCATCATATACAGCTGATGGTTTTCCTTTTGATGTGACAGAAACTTCAATACTGTCATTCATATTTAAATTAGAACAAAATAACGGAGACAGAAATCAAATAAACCGAGCACCAAATTCATGTATGAATAAGAAAATCCCAATTCAGACATATATAGAGAAAAAAACATGATGGCAACAAAGCACCTCCTATCTATGGGGGGGGGGAAGGCAATGACTAATGACCAATTGGTTTGTAATTTATCTGGCTATTTTATCTTATCTTACTCATTGAATACTCCCCCCCCCCCCCCCCCCCCTCTTCACTCACCAACTTTTTTTTTTTTTTCGTATTTGCGATATGTAGTTTCAAATTATACGGAGATACGAATTCACATCTTGGAAAGGAAAAAAAAAAAAAATCCTAGAGGTCTTAAATTTTTAAACTAAAATTTTTGTATAATTCAATTGATTATCACGTATCTGTATTTATTTCGACATTTTTGCAAAAGAAACTGTGCTATAAATTGTCTTTTTATTTAAAAAAATATATAAAAACTAAGAAAAGCATTTGGAAATACAAACGTGCTAAAAACCTGCTACAATTTACACTTTTTCTGCAAATAATATAAGTAATATTTAATGCAAATAAATATTTTTTTTCGAACGCATATCATTTTCAAATTTGTTTTCTACACTTTATTTTTAGAAACGTAATTTAAGATATATTTTACACTAAGAGATGAAAATTTTACATCTTAATTATGACATCTAATCAATTAAAGTTATTAGTCTCTAACAGAGGAGCATATACTTCGATAATTCTTTGACAAACTTTTCAAAGCTGCCTATTCAAGCTTTTAAAATTAATATTTGAAAATATCACTTAAGGGCATTATTACATTTACTAATAATAGGATCTTACAGTTTTTAACTCAAAATTGAAAGACAATTTTAAAGGGAAATTAAAAAGCGAAAAAAAAAAATCACTTTTTTTTTGAAAATTTTTAATTACTTAAATCAATTTTTAGTGGTATATGAAGCGATATTAATTGCATTTCACTCACAATAGTTTTTGTTATTTATCTTATTTGCGAAAGTCTTATAGCCTTAGTTAACAAAATATTTGTATGAAATGAACCAAAAAGCTTTTGTAAAAATAATAAATCATTATTTTTTAAAATTACAGTTTTTTTTAAAAAAATTCTATCTTCATATATTTTTTCTGCTTTGAATAAAAAGTTATTTGTCAGTTTAAAAGTCATTTTTAAATCAAATGTCACTTTTGGCAAGAAAACAATTTTCAGTTTTTCAACACAATCTGTCTTAGAATCTATCTTTTGAAAATATCAGAGTTAATAGATAAGTACATTTTTTTTAAGGTTCTGAATGACAGAATGTGTAAGTGTATGAATCGAATGTTCCAAATTAAAAAATTTCGTTCTTGCCATATTCCTAAATGAAATCAAGGCGAAACCATAGAACTGGGATACTGATAGAGGGAGTGCAACCCTACTTTCGTGTAGGACAAGATAAAATCATGTGACTGTGGGACAGAATTTGTGTTAGCTATAACCGCATTCTCCGTTCCCCATTATATTTCAATGGCAGATTTTTTCTCGCTTTTAACTGTTGGAATTTAAAACTTATTTAAGCCATGGTTACCTATTGCCGTGCAATTGGATGCAAAGAAAAAGCTTCTAAGGATAGTCCTTTATCATTTCATAGGTATTTACAGTCAACATATTCTGTTTATATCCATTTTAAGTCAATTAAAAATTTCCTAACCTCGATCACTCAGTGATTTTGGTGTTATAACTCAATAATATTTCATAGTTTGGCTTAGTTATTGTATTGAATTTATTTAACATGTTACTAGGCTTCGTTTAAAACTAATGTAACTGCGTTATATTTTGTTACTTGTTTTATTTTAATCTCGAATGTGTTGCAAGCGCTTGGCTACAAGCTTGGCGGGATTTTTTCTCGCCAATACAAGTGTTTACATAAACATTATTGACCGATTAGTAATTGAGTGTTTATTTTAATGCAAATAAAGTTCTTTAAAATTTCTAATATGTTGTTTCTTTTTAACCACAATTATTGTATTATATCGTGAACAATATTAAATCCAATCTAAATTTTGCAAAACAATTTTTTATGGCATATTGACCTTATAGAACAATTTTCCTTAATAATGCTTTATTAAAAAAAGCGTACAATAAAATCTCAATATTTAATTACAAATATAAATTAATAATTAAAGTATTTGTAATTTTTATCATTTTTTTGTTGTTGTTTTGGTGATTTTAATAAGCACTAGTTTAACTGTTGATATTCATTTTGTAAAAAATGTTCAATATTTATAATTTATACTGCAAATATGAATGAAAACATTTTTTAAACATTTAAAAAAAAAAGACTTACGTCACTTTAATAATCTGTTTTTAAAAAGCTGGTTTTTATCTGTATGAGAGAATGATAGAAAGCATTTGAGCATCTAATGTAAAATCTTGAAATGTTTTTATCAAAGAAAAGAAATAAAATGTTTATTTAAAGAAGAAAAATAATCACTTTTAATTATTGCACAAAAACAAAGTAAAAAATCTAAATATAATTTAACTCGAATACTTGTGTAAGATATATATATATAATATAAACTGTTTAGGAAATGAAATAGGATTTATTTTTATAGGATTTCCGGTCGGTTTAACCGGAAATGAAAACCGACTGGACCCATTGCCGGGAAGCAAAATGTTACGATGCAGTTTTTGAGTATGCCAACATTTGCGATATGGCGCCAAAAAGGTGTTCTTACCCCCAGATTTTTCTACAGTCACATGACTCATGTTGGGTACACTTTTTGAGACAGGAAACAAGCTACTAGCTCCCTCCATTTATATATCAGCTCTATGGGCGAAACAGAATATAAATCGGAATTAAGGCTGTTGGGAATGATAACAAGAGCATATTTGTAGCAACTAAGCAACCTTCAAAATTAATTTTACTAGTTTTCAACTAAAATTTTTGGGTTTATTCCTCATACAAATTTTTTAATGCTTTTCTAATTCAAAGAATCTGATCTTGAAGAAACTGAAGTACCTATTTGAGAATAAGTTCCTCATATTTAAATATTATTTGTTTAATTTATATTTTGTTAAAAAAATCTACAGCTTATTTGAGTGATTTATTAATGACGTACTGACTGCAGAAATAGTAAAGTAATTAATGAATAGAATAAGGTACATTAATCACGAACAGAATCAGGTATAAATCCGAAATTAAATTTAATAATGTAGTGAAAATTTAATTTGCATTGAGCATTTTATTTCTATTTTCAAGCTATTGTTCATTTGATTATAATCATTGCGCGCTCACGATTCCTATTACTTCATAATTCTCCAGAATGAGTCGCCTAAACGTAAGATTTTTTTTCTTTTCAAATTTAATAATTACAAAAGTTTTGAAACGGTTACTATGACATCGTTTGAAATTGTAGACACATTTTTTAAATAGTTTTGGAGAAATATTATTCCGAATTAGGATTAGTTGCAATGTATATAAAGTATCTGATATGTCATATTTTTCAAATAGTTTCCTAAGTATTTTCAAGTGCTCATTAAAGTACTCATTCATTCATCTTTGAAATCTTGATGATGTCATTAGTCTTGCTTTCCATCAAATATAGCATATCATGTGAAAGATTCGTACATCATATTATTTAAATAAACCATTAAAAAGTTCTTATAAATTTTAACTGAAGTTACTGTTTAAAACTGTTACTACTGTTAGTAGATATTTTTTCTGGACGTTAAACAAGTAACGACGGAACGTCATGGTAAAACACCAAAATTGATTTCAATTTATTTTCTATAAAAATGAAATGTTAGAAATTTTTTTCTAAATTTAATTTTGAATTTTTTAGAAAATCTAAAGAGAAATTATCCCGAAGACGGAAATTTTGTCTTTGGAAAGTTAATCTTTTAAATTTTAATGTGACACAACATTTGCCAATAGGCTTTTTCGATTGATTAAGTTTAAATTAAGATTTAATAATTAAAAAAATTAAAAATTTTGAAAAAGATTCTAACTATTGAATATCTATTGGTGAAGAAGTAATTATTTATGTACCGCATTTTATAAATCTGGGACCAGCTTTTTATATGAAGTATCTTTTTTGGTGATTTTTGTTTCTCGCGATTTACAAAAACGAATTTAGCAGTATGTCTGTAATATAAATATATTACAATTTTTAATTCGGAAACTGTAATTTATAGTACAGCGAAATAAATAAAACACGAAAAATTAAATGAAATTAATTTAAACACAAATAATCAAATTAAAACATGAAATTCCTCGCAAGACTATGCTGTATTTAAAAAAAAGAAAATTGTAACATTCTTACGTCAAAAATCAAATTTTAACAAACAGTCTTTCTTAACAGAAAATCTACCAATGTATTCATGTTATGAATTTTGAGGTAAAGTAGGTAAATAAATAAATAAAATAAATTCCTTTTTTTATTTTTTGAAGGCGTTTCACGTATTTTAAATTTGTTTAATAGCAACATTTTACGGAAAAAGTTGCTCAGAAATATTTTGATAAGTAAAATTATGTGAGAAAAGTGTTAAGAATTTTTTCTCATTTTCCCTATTTCAACCATTTAACGATAACGAGTTCATTTATGAGGACTAAGTGCTTTTACGGTAAGGGGGGGGGAGTCCACTTAGTAATCTTATCTTATCATAAAGTAATCTATCACTGCCTAAAAGGTCATTAACGAAGGGATACGGCACCGAAAAAAAAACAAGAGTGGAATATGCGCTCCACGCCAAATTTTCCTGCCAAAGGTAATAAAATTCCAGTAAACCTTCAAACTGGGGGTAGGAAATGATAATTGGAGCGCAAATGCTACAATCCCATTCAGTACCCCCAGAGGTATCGTTTTGTTATGGGAACTTGGAGGAACTATTAGCCAACACGGCGGTCTTTGGCCGAGAAAATGGCTTTATAAGCCAAATAACATCCTCAAGATGTTATTTGGCTTATAATCGAGTGATCGCCTTTAGTCTTGCGATCTCGCTACAAACCATAAGATCGCAAGTTCGAGCCCAGCTATCGCCAATAATGACAGTAGTATGACTTAATATAAGCATTTCCTATGCGTACTGTAAGATCGTTCACAATTGAAACACCGTTAAAACAGAGTTAACAGACTATTGCTTGGATGTTGCCCGTTTGACCAAGGAAAGTCACATTATGTGATGTTGGATCTAATGCCACTTGGTTATACCAAGCCTGAATGAGCGGAGTTCTTTCGAATGAAGGCAGAGGTGTGCGCCTTGTGTTGTTAACGAGCACCGTTCAGGTGAACTTACGACTTCGCTCGAACACACACGACACAACCCTTTGTAGGGGGGGGGGTTGAACTCATTCACCAGCAAGTGAGAATTGAGATCAAAATCAGAGACCGACTCATCCCTGATTCAGTAAATCCTGAGGTATCGTTTGTTGTGGGAACTTGGAGGACTTTGCAGTCTCAACCTATTTAGCGTGCCCCAACTGCCATGAGCCAACACGGCGGTCTTTGGACAAGACGAGGTCAGAACCCGCGACCTTTCGGTTACGAGACTGACGCTCTACCAACCAGGCTACCGCGGCCCCACGACGTTTATTTACACTAAGACACAAATGCAATGATGAAGAATACACACACGATACAGGGAGATGACACAAAGAATACACAAGAGGACTTTGGATTCACGACAGATTTATACACGCGCCAGTCACCAGACACACGGAGAATCTTCTGCCAGTGGGTTCGACTCCCAACCTAAGGATTGTGAGTCCAGCGCTTTACCAACCAGGCTAAAACAATTAAAGTAACACTTCTAAATTGCTTGGCAGTTTGACCGAATCATAGACCTGAAGTTATATCTAAGCGTTTTAAATAACATAAAATATGAATAATGTCAATGGTGAACCTACTAGCCGCATAAAACCTAGAAGCTAGTATAGTTTAAATATAATCAACACTATCTGGTACTCAGCGCGTTGCTGCCGGCGAGAAAAATAATATCAAGTGCAATCAATCAATAATTTGACAATGTTTAATCGCAATAGGATGAACGGTACTACAGCATATAAAATGCAAACAAACAAATATTCATTTTTATATGTTAGATTTGAGTATTCTTTTAGTATTGTAAAGCTCGGCCTTTTCTCAGAATGATAATGAAGAAACTATTGATTGTATCTCGCGACTCGTTTCATATTCGTTCAGAATTCTCAACTTTAATTTCAGAAAATATAAATTAAAATAATTTTTTTAATTGATTAAACATAGAAAATATATTTATACCATAGAATCGTTAATATAATTGAAAAGATACTTTTTGAAAATTAAGATGGTGCAAAATTATTTGTACTGCTATATTTTCGGAAGTTACTGCGAAAAACTTTAAAATTTAATTAAAATTTAAATACCCCTAAGTTGGCCTCCCTATAACGTTCTCACATAATCTCAAATATAGATGTTACCTCTGATAATGACTTGAATGGGATTTGCATACGATAGCTACAAATTATTAACCTTTAACTTGGAGTAAGCATTTCTACAGAATCTATTGTCTCCTCGGCGAGTAATTTGGAGATGAATCCTTGGTAAATAGATGCAACTGAGTTTCGATTTTTTTAAAAACAATTTTGGGTAATTGTACTATGCCTATAACTATCAAGTAGGTGTAAGAAATAAGCTGACCAAGTTTCGTCGCAATCGGATGCAAGGTTTAGAAAAGCATAAGAGACATGCAAAAAAACATTCACTTTTATTTATATAGATATTAAATTGTCATAACATTGTATGTTAACCGTTTTAAAAAACGTGTTATTATTCCCTTCTACAACTATTACCATTCTCTCAAAAGCGATATTTTCCTGAACTTTCGCCAAGAAAGAACTGTTTTGAGTTACTAGAGACACATCTACAGGTACTTCGAATGATCCGATTTCGTAGCAATCAATATCCTTAAAAAAAAAAAAAAAATACCACTCTCTCGTGTAAACAAAGAAAGTAGACTACGCCCTTCCTCGAATAATTCTTGAGGCGCCAACAGATAACGCAACAAAGAATAAATTTTGAAGTAAGAATTCTTCTTTCCTATTGCTACAAATTACAACACGGTTGGAGTAAATCCGTCCTTGTTTACAAAGAGAGAAAGCGTTCTGGAGCAAAATAAATCTATTGAAATAGAAGTGAAATTCGAAAGTCGTTTGTACGCTACAGTAATCCTTACATATAGATGGATTTTATTTGAATTTTATTTGTAAATGCTGTTAAATATAAGGAAAGTTTTGTGGCCATTATTTCAATTTCTACTAATTAGTTCACACTCTCCTTATATATATTTAACTGCTGGTACCTGGCGCTTTGCTGCCGCAGAAGAAATAATCTTGGAAATATCGTTTGGAATTTGAATTGATTATTTTGTTTCATTAAGAATAATAGGAAGAATTATATTTATTTTCTTGTCGGCAATGAATAAATTCACGGAAATTGAAGGATATACAAAGGAAAAGCATAAATAGTATTTATTATGTTTTCATGATTCTATTTTACTAACAATATTCATTTTTATGTATTAAATTTGTGCATTCTTTTAGAATTGTACAGCATGGTGTTCTTTCAGAATGGTCATGAAAGAAACTATTTATGGTATCTCGTGATTCGTTTCCTATTCGTTCAGAATTCTCAAGTTTAATGTTAGAAAATGTGCTTAAAATATTTTCTTTTAAAAGTTATTAAACATAGAAAATATATTTATACCATAAAATCATTAATATGGTTCAAAATATAATCTTTTAATAACTAAGATGGTGCAAAATTATTTTTACTTTAATATTTTCCGAAGTTACGGTGAAAAATGGTATAATATTATTAAGTGTTTAGTTAAAATTTCAAACCTATAGGACTGGTTCCCCTAAAACTTTCCAACACACTTTCTCATGAAACTATTACCACAGAGAACGACTTACATTGCATTTACATACAATAGCTCCGAAATATTAAAGTCTGACTTGAATTTAGTATCTTTACTGAATCAGTTGTGTCTCCTTGGTGACTTATTTGATTATTAATCCATGGTAAATAGATGCGGTACATAGATATGAAAATATTTTTATATATTAGTTAAATTAATTGTGCCTATAACCATCCTGTAACTGCAAGTAATAAGTAGTCAAAATTTTGTCGGAATCGGATGAATGGTATGTCGGTGCATAAGAGACATACAGACAGACATTCATTACTATTTATATAGATTCATATATCTTGTTCAAATTTTCAATCATTACTAAAACGCTTTTTATTCATCCACTCGAGTCCAAATACATTTTTTAAACTTGTAGTGGATGGCACTGGATATTAATGCAGCTTTCTTTTTTTAAATATTAATTCATTGATTAAATTTAATTAATTTTTTGTACTTTAAATAGTTTGTAATGAAAATTGAATACGACAGGCCATAGCTTCATTGGTAAAATACAAGGATTTCTGTATTTTTCAAGTAAAGATGAAGAATGCGAGTTCAATTCTAGCGATGAAAAATTATTGACCACCATCAGCTTCATAAACTAGAAATGAAAAAGAAAAAAATTGAATAGTAGCAAACAAAAAAAACAGTCCAACACCATATATAGAAAGAAAAATGAGAAATTCGCTTTCTATTTTGCCAGTCAGTACTGAGATTCTAGAATGTGTATATACATAAATTATATTAATTGTAATTATTTAATAAAAAATAACTAATTAAAAAATTCTTCGTTGACCTAAGTAAGAATTAATTTGTTTATTTAACCCAGATATATCTAAACCGTCACGGTTCAACAAAATCTCTGGTTAGAATTTTTTTGTTGAGTTCAAAACTTTATCTTTCTATACATGCTATACGAAGAAGTAATAAAGTTTTAGAACTTAAACCGTCTATTATTATTATAAATACGATTAAAATTCCATCAAATTAAGAAAATACATATTAATTTATACTTTTATTATTTGATTTTTAATCTTGGTACTTTTCACCGAAAAATCATTTTTTTCCTCACGATAAGCTAACTAATTAAAGCATTTCTACGAATTTTTATACGAATATATTTTTATTTCAATGAACTTTTCTTTATTTTTATTCTGCAATATTGGGGATAAAAATATGTATTTTTTCTAGTTATTCTTGATAAATTCTATCATAACACAAAATATTTTCATCATTTGCAAGCTTGTCAGTAACTTGTACGTGACATGGGAAATGCACTTAAATCAAAATCATAATAACGTAAAATAAAGCTGTGAAAATGGAATAAAACAAATATTGTTTCTACATTATCGTTTTCTTATTGATTTTGATATCGTCTGATAAACTACAAACCATAAAAAATCGGAAAAAAAGCCACTGAAACGAAGATGTGCTGAAACTATAGAGCAGTGCTCCGCAACCGGTGTGCCGCGGCACACTGGTATGTCATGAGCCAGATACAGGTGTGCCGGGGATACATTGCATACCAGATACATTGCATTTAACATTTTACAATTTTTCATCCCGTATTTAATACACAATGACAATTTTTTTCATAATAATGTCTATTTTTCTAAATATACTGTAGAATAATTATTATAACTAAATAATTATTCAATGGTCCCCTGATGAGAACAGTTGAAAACTGCATAGTGTGTTATGTAAACACCAAGGCCCACCAGATTAATCGTAGATAAAGCAAAATGACCGTTATGCGCGTCGTTGAAGACTCATGCGCATGTGCTATTTGCATTTGAGCGTGGTACATCACGTTCACTCGTATGTCATTGTTGCCACTATTTTACAACACAAAGTTAAACACGTTCCTACCACTAACGATAATTATTATTAATTATCTTACTGAATTATGTATGGTTAACGTTCTTCGCATAAAAATTTTTAAGTTTTATACTCCTTTTAATATGGATAAATTGTTACATCGGAAGGATTCGTCTTCACGTACAGATGATGAAGAACCCAGCACAAGTGTTACAAAAAACCTTAAGAAGGTAGTGAAAAGAAAGTATGACGAAGACACATTAAATATAGATTCTCGTGGTGTGGTGACGAAACGGCACCAAGACCACAGTGCATCATTTGCGGCGATCAGCGATCAAACGAGTCAATGTTACCCAGTAAATTAAAGCGGCATCTATATTCAAGACATCCCAGCTGCGCCAACAAAGACAAACAATATTTTAAGAGGTGCTTAGAACAAAATAAAAAACAAGAAATTTATGAAATCAGCCGTAACAATTTCTGAAAAGGCATCAGAAGCTAGCTATCATGTTGCAAAATTAATTGAACGTCAGAAGAAGCCACATACTGAACGGCAAAACACTTATTAAACCAGCACGCATGGAAATTGTTAGACTTATGCTTGGGCCCAATGAAGTTAAGGAAGTGAATAAAGTTTCGTAGCCTGCTGATACTGTCAAAAGACGAATTCACGATATGTCAAGCGATATTTTAGGAACACTGATTAAAAAACTGTTATCGGCTGAAAAATTTGCGCTTCAGATTGATGAAACAACTTATATTAAAAATAAAGCACAGCTGATAGCTATTGTACGTTTCGTTGACGAGGACTTTATTAAAGAACATTATTTATTTTGCAAGGAGGTTCCAGAGCGAATTACGTGTGAAGAAATTTTTCGAGTAACCGATGATGTCTTCAAAATATGTAATATTCAATGGAGCAACTGCATTGCTGTTTGCACGGATGGCGCTGCGGCAATGACGGGTAGTAAAAAAGGTTTTGTCTCTTGTGTAAAACAAAAAAATCCGACGGTACAATTTACACACTGCTGCATACATCGAGAAGCATTGATGGTCAAGAATTTGCCGGAAGAACTTTTGAACACGATGAATGAATGCATTAAAATCATAAACTTGATTAAAACAAGAGCCATAAATTCGCGAGTTTTTGGATTACTTTGTGCAGAAATGGGAACCGAATATGAATTCTTATTATTTTATACAGAAATTCGTTGGCTATCCCGAGGCAAAGTTTTGGCTAGATTATTTGAGCTTCGTCACGAGGTGCGTGAATTTCTTTTAACACAGAATATGCATGAAATATGCCAGCACCTCGATGATGATTACTGGATAGCCAAACTTGCATACATGGCTGATATATTCGAGAGTTTGAATGAACTTAATAAAAAAATGCAAGGTCGAAATGAGAATATTTTGACGTGCTCCGACAAATTACAAGGATTTATTAAAAAACTCGAACTTTAGCAGAAAGTGCTGCAAAAAGGAAGTTTGGAAATGTACCAAAGGATCAATCATATTACAATTGAAAACAAACAATTAATTGTGGATCTGGCCCAACAACATTTAAGTATGCTTCAGCAGAAATTTCATCAATGTTTTTATTCCATTAATACGGAACAATACGATTGGATTTGAAATCCTTTTGCAACCAACGCAATAAATTCTACGGAAGTACTACCTCTACAAATTCGAGAGGAATTTACAGATTTAAATAATGACATGACTTTAAAATTATATTTCTCCGAAGTTCCATTAAATGTTTTCTGGATTTACGTTAAAAAAGAATATCCTCACATTTCTTACAAAGCAATCTTAACATTACTTCCATTTTCGACGACATATTTATGTGAGCAAAGTTTTCAACTCTTGTATTAATTAAAAATGATAAGCGGTCATGCTTAACAGATCTTGATCAAGAACTTCGGGTCGCGGTGTTAATTATTGAGCCGAATATAAAACGTTTCTGTTAAGTGAAACAAGCTCAGGTATCACATTAATAATTATTATGATTGCGTAGAAATAAATATGTTATGGTTTTATGTATGTATACCTTTCAAATAAAAAACAAACATTTATTGTAAAATTTGTGTATCAATCAATACCTATATACTTTAGCTTCTGGTGTGCCGCGGAATTCTAGAAAGAAATAGGGTGCGTCGTAGGTGAGAAAAGGTTGTGGAGCACTGCTATAGAGAGTGAAAAATCAAATCAGAAAATTTACTGCAAGCAATGCTATTAGAATTTAAATTACACAAAATTAATTTTCGTAATGCGCGATTTTCTAATGTTTTTTATCAAATCAGAGAAGAAATACCATTTATCACAGCGAATCGGCTGCGAAAATCTTTGAACTCATCAGGAAACCATTAAAAATTGTTTTAATCGTTTTTGTTTTAATTTAGAAAGAGACAGTTGAAGAATAACCTTAAAACATTTGAAAAAGATAACAAAATTATGATTTAATTTCTTAAGCTCTTTTCTGGAAAAGTGATTATTTTAATAAAATTCTTTAAATCATTTTAGAGCTTCAAATCAAATTCCTTTGGAACAAGAACTATATTTTCTCCTTGATAATGCACTGGTTTTATATATATATATATATAACTTTATTATATACGGTATCAGTAGAAAGTAAATATTGTAACATTAAAAAAAATTTAAAATTCAGAATTTAACGAATTCTAAAGTTTTAGACCTTCTTCAATCCAAAAAATGTTTCTTTAATAACTATGTCTGTCTGTCTGTGAAACCGAAACATCAAATACGCTTTGCGGTTGAAGAATAAAATTTGATACATTGTTCAAACTTGTAATTTTGCTTCTCAGCACGAATGACATCATCATAAAAAAGAATTTCATTTAAAGAAGGTGCTCATCGGATGTCGCGTTAATGATTTCAGAGCTTGGCGACGAATTTGGCGACTTTGGAGACAAAATGGACGATGCTTGAAACTTCGACGATTTTCACGATCCATTCAATAGGAATTAAGATACACCAGGATACTCTTGATTGGCCCAAGAGGTTCTCGGCTCCGCCTCCCGGAAACTATGAAAGAATAGCAGTCTCAGGCTGCGAAGAATGTGAATTGAAGCGTCGTTGGAGTTTTAATGTTTTGTAATATTGCATCCCAGATCGGTTAATAATTTATAATTATATTTATTATAATATAATTATAATTTATATTTATTAATTATTATGTAATAAATAATTAGTATAATAATGTTTATTAATTATTATAATAAATTTTTATCAGTTATTATAATAATTGATAATTATTTATATATGTTTATCAATTATTATTTTAGATAAACATATATAAATAAATCTTAATAATAAATTTATTGATAAACATTATTATATAAATAAATAAATTATATAATAATTAATTCGGGAAAATCGGGAAAGACCGATTTGCAATCATCTACTCGTGTGCAGAGATAGTAATCCCAGGGTTTGGCTGCAGACTTGGTGACTTTGGCGGCAAAATGGATAAGACTGGAAAGTTCGAGAATTTTTACGAATGATCCAATAGGAACTGAGATACGCCCAGAACCTTCTCGCACCGCCTCCTGGGAACTACAAAAGGCCGGTAGTCTCAAGCTGCGTTGATGAATTGAAAAGAGGTTGGAGTCGTAAACAAATAACGAGTCTTCGAGATGATAGCTAAGGAACGGCGGTGTGCCTGGTTGAGTGGAGAGAGTGCTGGATTGCTGTATGCCAAGTTCTGTGTTTGGAGTAACCGATCTTGTGGTTGTAATGCATTTAAAGCGGGGACAGTAAGAAGTTTCAGCCGTCTGGATCCCCTCTCCTGCCTAATTTGGTCGGGCCTCTTTGTGTGCTGTGGGCTACTGTTGTTGCTGTGCATTCGTCTCGACTGTAAATATTTGCCATCTTTTTGCTGTCCTGTCTTCGTGTGAATAAATGTTTTCTATTAAAGGATTGCTGATTGCGTTTTTCCCACAATACACCCACTACACGAACGAACCCGACGTATTGGAAATCCATAACTGTATTTGTAAATATGCAAGTCTATCTTGCTTATATTGAATCTTTATGCAATTCAGTACTACTATTTGAATATTCGTTTCGAAAACATCAGTTTGCGTTAAGTTGTACGCACACACTTGAAATTTCGAAAATCGTTCAAAATAACGAATATTTTTTTATTGCTTCAGAAAGTTCTCTAATCCTTTTGCTTTTAAATAATACCAAGATGTTATCAATATTCGGAATATTTCTCGAGTTGTAAGGATTTTTTTTTATGTATTCACTAAAAACTCTAGTTTCGATTTTTTTTTTTTTAACTCATTTTATGAAGAATGATATTTTTTCACTATGTTTCTTCATTCAAACAATCATAACTCAACAAAAAATTAACCTAAAAAAATTGTTTATACATCGAAATAATTTGTATAAAACAGTGGATGTTTTGCGCCTCAATCAAAGTCATATTTAAAGAAATAAAATTTTAATAGCAACCCCTTTTTACAGGGGAAGGGGGGGGGAGGGTACATTCACACTTCTGACTTATAGAACAGATGAAGAACAACCATATGCGAACCAGGACGCTCAGATAAAGGGGAAGACACACTATCCCTATGCCAGGACGCCGTCATTTGATTCATAAAACCCCATTATGTATTCAAAGTGTCTCTTAATATAGATTTTTATGTTTCTAAACTTGTTCATAGATGGCAACTCAAAACAGAGGTATTAAGTACCTAACTGTAGATTTTAAAAACATGATGAATTTAATTGCAAATATGCCTAGGAAAAATTAATGAACTCAAGGGTTTTCGAACAATATTGTGTTTAGGTGGAATCTGATCCGAACTTCGCAAATCTTCCAAAACCTATTCATTTATAGGTTTCCCAATCATCATCTAGCTAGAGTACTGACCAATGATGTCTCTCTGACTTTATTGTGATAAAAGTTCAACTTCAAGAGATGAGAAACACGATTTTGGTACTTTATTCCGATCCGTAAGGGACCGCGGTGACCTGGTGGTAAGGTTTCGGCTTCGGAACCAGAGGGATTCAGGTTCGAGACTCGATTCCACCGAAGAACCGTCGTTTGAGGAGGTCTCTTGCACGTTAAATTCGTCAGGCCAAACAATCACCCGCTGGTGTGGTGTGGTGCGGTGGGTGCCAGCTCAGATGTCGTCCTCGTCATCTGCCCCTGGTTCAAAATGACGTCAGTCCCAAAATAGCCCTAGTGTTGCTTTACAACGAGACGTTGATATAATTAAACTAAACTAAACCACTTCGTAAGTTGTGTTTCTACAGGTGAAATTGGACCCTCCTGAATGGCCTATTCTCTTATTAATATAGCTTAGAAATCTAACACTTTGGGTGTCTAACGTAAGTCCGATCCTTTTGCATTCATCCAGAAGGATAAATTCTTTTCCAAGACATTCATGCAGAAGGGTCAGTTTTGGCCCTTGTGCCATGAAAATCCAAACATCCATCCATCCATTCTTCCCAAGACAATGACCATTTACATTCGGGCCGCTGTGGCATGGTGGTAAGGTTTCGGCCCTCGAGAAGCACAGTTTCAAATTCGAGACCCGATTTCACCAAAGAGCCGTTGTGTGAAGAGGGTCTGCTGCACATCGTTGTGTTGTAACTTGTGGCACTTTACAAACCTGCTGACAGTAAACTTAAAACCGAAATGAGTGTCTCTTGTTTTTTCAGCAGCGCTAACTAGGGACAAGTGTACGACTTAGCTACTTCATGTGTCAGATTCACTTTCGAAGCCCCTTTTTACAGGGAGAACATTCACACACCTCACAGAAGCAGCCCAAGGGGAGAACAACCATGCCCGAACTGGGTTTCGTTCCCGAGACGCGCTACCCCTATGCCAGGACACCGGCTGTGTTGCACATTAAATCCGTGAGGGCCAAATGTCCTCTCGTTGCTGTGTGGGAGAGGGGGGGACGCGGTGACTTGGTGGTAAAATCTCGGCTTCGGAACTGAGGGTTTCAGGTTCGAGACTCGAGTCCACCGAAAAACCGTCGTGGGAGGGGGTCTCTTGCACGTTAAATGTCGTCCCACTGATGTGGTGTGACTTGGGGAAGGGGGTGCCAGCTTAGATGCTGTTCTCGTCATTTGACTAAAGCTCAAAATTACAATATCCGTCTCAAAATAGCACACGTGTTGCTTTACAACGGGACGTTAATGTAACTAAACTAAACTATCCCGCTGGTGTGGAGAGGGGGGTGCAAGCTCAGGTGTCATCCTTGTCATCTGTCAGTGGTTCAAAATTAAGTGGTTCGTCCAAAAATAGCTCTTATGCTGCTTTACAACGGGACGTTAATATAACTAAACTGAATTAAACTAAACTAAACATCATGTAAATTCAAAAGAGGATATTAGCCAAACTTAAAAGTGAACTCTCAGAGTGATTAGAAGCCAAAGAATCCCACATTCTTAATTTTACTATAATTTCTAACGATGGATCAATAATGAAGCACACAAAATAAGAAAATAAACCTTGGGTTTCTTTTTCTTTAATTCTTTTTCCCGGCTCGGGCAGGAGCCACGGTGGCCTGGTGGTAAGGTCTCGGCTTCAGAACCGGAGGGTTTCAGCTTCAGGACTCGATTCCACCGAAGAACCGTCGTGTAAGGGAGTCTCTTGCACGTTAAATCCGTCGAGGCCAAACGTCTTTTCACGGGTGTGGTGTGGAGAGGGGTTGTCAGCTCAGGTGTCGTCCTCGTCATCTGACCATGGTTCAAAACGACGAGGTCTGTCCCAAAATAGCCCTCGTGTTGCTTCAAAACGGGACTTTGATATAACTAAACTAAACTAAATTCGTCTCGGGCCGTATTCTAATGAAGACAAGTGCCCATAAAAGGTTATTTCTATATTTAAAGACAATAATGCTTTAACTTAGTTCATTTCGTTACTACGAAATAACTCTCAATTATTCCTGACTTATAGACAAGGTCAAAATATTTGGTCCAACAACGAAATTAGGATGGAAGGACGTAGTAAGAAATGCTGCTGTACGTTCACAATGTGTAAAAAAAAAGGGGGGGGTTAGTACAAGTCTTGCTTATCCATAAGACTGAGAAGTTATCGATACGTTTTCAGAAAATAATCGATTGCTTGCTTGAAATTTATAACTAGTAGATATAAAAGCCTTTGACAGACTTTTGTTTTCGGTTTTTCAATGCTTGGAACAAAAATGGCAGTTGTATTCAAAAGACAGTTTTCTCAAAAGGTTTGTACGTTTTTAAAATCCTTTACTATTATCAATTTTGTATCGCAAGATAAGATTAATTCTAGTGCAAAAATGACAGCTATCATGTTATTGCGTTTGTACTTTCTCGTATACGTGGTATAGAGGAAATGTTATTTATCAAAAACCGGAATTTGTGGTTTCAACAAATTTTAATTTTCAAAAACCTTTGTGTTCGAGATACACATTTTTGTAAAATGTCTGTCTGTGAATACGATAACTTAAAAGCTCTTTGAGGTATCTGTATGAAATTTGGTTCATGGATTTGCGAAAAATTGTACACTTTGAACGAATTTCATTGATGGGGCTTTGATTGACTGTCTGTTCAATTATAAATGAATTCAATAACTCCAAAATGCAAATAAAAATGAATGTTCGTCTGTATGTTTCTTATACACTGCTGTACCTCTCATCCGATTCCGATAAAATTTTGACAACATTTTGCTTGCTCTTACGCGAAGGTTATAGGCATAATACAATCATCTAAAGTGTACAAAATATTTTCAAATCTATTTACAGTATCTATTAACCGCCAAATAATTCGCCATGGAGACGCAACGGATTCAGTAAAGGTGCTAAATTCAAGCTAGACGTTCATATTTCGGAGCTATTGTACGTAAATACAATGCCAGTCTTTCTCTGAGGTAATAGTTTTAGTAGAGTGCGCGAGAAAGTTTAATGGGAACCAATTCTATGTGTTTCAAATTTTAACTGAACATTTAATAACAATTCTAGCGGGGTTTTTTTATCTGCAACTTCAGAAAATATTACAGTACAAATAATTTTGCACCATCTTAGTTTTCAACCAATTACCTTTTAAAATGTATTAAAGTATAAATATATATTCTATGTTTAATGAATTTTAAAGGAAAATATTTTAATCGCATTTAACATTAAACTTGAATTCTGAACGAATGTTAAACGAATGACGAGATTTCTATCCTTACCGTTCTGAAAGAGCACCCAAGTTTACAATTCTAAAAGAATGCACTAATATAAATGAAAATGAATATTCATGTGCAGAATAGAATAAATGCTATTCGTGATCCTCTCTCGTATCCTCCGCTTTCTAAAAAGTAGCAAGATAAACTTAATTCAACTTTATCTTAATATTTATCTTGTGATGCCACTTGGAAAGGCCTAATGCATTTATAACTTTATTTTTACAGATAGACTTTTTATCGACCCATTTTATATAATAAATTTTTTTTATTGTTCCTTGACCAATGAATCTTGTATTTTATCATACACATTTAATTTAAAGCAACAGTCATTGAGATCTTTAGCGTTTTTTATTCTTCTTGATTTCAAGGAAATGGTTCCATTTTTGTATTTAGATTTTAATTGAAACCCTCGTAAATAAGCTATAGTCTATGAATAGCAAAGGGGGGATGAGAAAGTATTCTGAACTTATGCTTAACCACTTGACATGCGAATTGACTTCCTAATTAAATGATGAATTTGATAGCTTCCTAAATGGAATATTTACTATTTTATTTCCTTCAATAATACGTTTCAAGTGACTTTTTTCATTCTAAATTATTTAATACTTTTACCTTAATTGCAGATTAAAAATTAAAAATTCAATAATTCGATGAGCGTCTCGGACACGACATTGGATGCGAAGTGGTTAAGAAAATAACTTACAGTCGTAGCGTTTGGATTCCGTAAGAATTTTACCTAACATTTTACTTTTTCAGAAACTTTTATCGGTGAATAAACACTTTTCCTTTAACGAAAAAGTAAAAGTTGAAAATTCTGTGAATCAGATCGAGAGGGGGACTTGAATAATCAAATTTACTTACGGCTTAGCCCTCTGATACACGCCAAGTAGGTTTTGAAGCCCCCTCTATACCTTGAGGCGACCGCCTCCACCGCCTGTGCGGAAAACCGCCACTGATATTTGCACAATAGATTTAGTAAGATGTACACCAAAAATCGATATTTTGTAACTTATTTGATAATGCTCTGCAAAGCATTTGTGGTCCTACCCAAGATCTATAATTTGAAATGGGAAAAAATGGGTTAAGCAGAAAGTTTTGATAAAATCGGATTCGTGCAAACAGAAAAGATTTTAAGACTAAACCAAGCAGGTCTGTTCTTTTATACTGGGGCTATACAGAAAGAACTTCGATTCTGGAATAAGTAAAAGGCTTCTTATTTCTATTTACACTTGAAAGGCACATTAGTCTATTTTTAAACAATTCCATCTTTTATCTATATAAGGTCGCAGTGGCCTGGTAGCAAGGTCTCGGCTTCGGAACTGGATGGTTGCAGGTTCTATCGATAACCGCCGAGTATGTGGGTCTAGTGCACGTTAAATCCATTGGTATCAAACGTCCTCTCGCTGGTGTGGTGTGGAATTTGGGGAGGGGGTGTCGTCCTTGTCATCTGACCGCGGTTCAAAATGACGAGGTCCGTCCCTAAATGGCCCTAGTGTTGCTTCAAAACGGAATGTTAATATTGTCACTTAGATAAAGCTCAAGAAGACACAGGAAGTAGTTAAATCCGTTTATTAGCTCAACTCTGAACCAAGAACCTTGTGACTGAGATCTTCAGCTTTTATACGAGTAGGGAAAGTTCCAGAATGCTTCTCTGGAGACAGTAAGATAAGTCAAGAGCACTCATCTGGTAAATGAAAGGTCCAGAATCTTCTGGAACACGAAAGAAAGGAAAGACAAATTTTAAGTAATGGGATTCAAACACATGATCTTCTGACTATGAGTCCAGCGTCATAACCAATCGGCTACGCAGACTCGGCAATGTTTCGTTTCAATGTGGTAATATAATTAAAAACTAAAGAAAAAAACATCTTTTTTATAAGATCTATCATCTTACCACAACCGTATCCTAACTTGTTAATTCCTTCCTCGAATATTGCCGCATCAAAGTTTACCTGCACGAAGGTCTATA
>JAPMOQ010007347.1:113110-127812 GCA_026543055.1 Argiope trifasciata | reverse complement strand
AACAGATGTTCTTTTAAGGTAAAATTCTAAATGCTAAATGTAGAGAGGGTGACCAAACGGATTCCATCCACTAAGAGCTGTCGAGCCTGGTTAGCTGTGTGGGTATGATGCGAGTGCAATTATCCCCGAAACTGAACTCCGTATTGGTCACACACGCTTAATGCACAGACGGCTTTTATTAGGTGATCGAACTCCTTTTTGCTCTAGTTGCCAAGTTATTTTAACAGTTCTTCATTTAACTGAATGTTCTGATTTTAATCTTCATCGTTTACATTTTTAATTGCTCTTTACTGGACATGCAAACATCGTTAGGGGGAAGAATCCTCAAATATTTAAATTTTTAAAAACACTGGCTTTTACCACTTTATATAGACCTATATTAATCGTTGACAAACACATCACGGCATTGTTCTGCAGTTTCTTCCTTGCACTATATGCATATTTGGCTCCGTTATATACTTTTGAACTTTTTATGCAATTTTAACTTTTTAGTTTAACCATATGCATCGCTCAATATAGCCGTTTTTGGCTCTTGTGCCATTTATACTAATATTATAAATGTGAAAGTTTGGATAGATGGATGTTTGTTACTCAATGGAGCCTGAACGGAATTGGATGAAATTTAGCACAATGATGGATTATAGTCAGGAATAGAACACAGGCTATTTTTTTTATTCCGGTTAATTGAGTGGTTCATTTATTTATTCCTTAAAAACCAACTTTCGCGCCAAAGATGAGTAAGGCTCCAGTTTTTTTCCCAACGAAGTTGAGGTTAGACTTAAAAGAATTTCGACAAATTATTTCAAACGATTTTATTAATTTTTCTTTGTTTTGGATGTATTTAAAATCAAATGTTAATGAATCGATCTTTCGGATTCATTCCGAAGTACTTCTAAATTTAAAAAAAAACAGAATAAAGGAAATAAAAAAAAAATTCAAATCTTCATTGCGCTACCCCAACTGGCGTAGACATGTGGGTTACGCCAACTGGCGTTGAAAGTTAGTGCGTGATTGTTGATAACTGTGTTCTCATTTAAAATAAGTTTAAAAATTATGTGTAATACTGTGGTCTCTACCTGTGTATCGCTAGTACTGTTGTAGCTATCTAATATTTTCAAATCTATTTTGCTTATTATACCGATCAATGAATAAAATATATTTGACCGGACTTTATTTGCTATTTTATTTTGGGTATACAATGTAATTTTTTTACGCTTGTTACGCGTTTTAGCTATTAAACTGCATTTATGCTATACATTTTTCGCATATGCTTATACTTTTAAATGTGTTTTTAAGTTGGATTTAATTTTTGTCATCATTATTTGATAGTTTTTAGTAAGAATTCATCAAACTTTTCACACTAACAGTCGCGGGTAATAGCTGGTATTAATATATATTAATGCCCTACTGTGAAAAAATGGTACTTTTAAAGTTAACTTTTAAAAAATTCTAGTGTGTACGTACACGTGTTACTTGAAATCTCATTAAATTTCAGGTAAGTGAATGTTATAGTAACTTTTGATTTTATTTTTCTCTCAGCTCTACACAACTATACTGAGAGCTTTCTGCTCCGAGACTACTGAAAAACCCTACTGGCTCTCTAAATTTCCCGATGGACGGGCTAGAAGCTTCGAAGAGATACCCGTCATTGAAAACGGTAAAATTTACACGAATTGAACTATACATTGTGATATAACTTGTTTCAACAGGGTCTTCTTTCCTCACTGATTCTGCCAAGTTCCCTTGGCTGTGATTTCGGTAGATAGGAACAAAAATATGATTCTCCCGGGCTCGTTCAACTGTAGTCTCAAAGAAGCGTTCCAACGGCGCGTCCATCCTTCAGACGAGCCACGCGCTCCCCATTCGACCCATTTGTGGTTTTCTGGTTTCCTTTGATGCCTGTCTATTCTACCGACAATTTGTCAGTAAAATGCTGAAACATCAAAGGACCTCTGGCTGGGCTCTTTCTGGAATCCTTTTACCGACAATTTGTCGGTAAACTGCCCAGGCATCAAAGGAGCCCAGAAAACAGCAAGAGGAGTCTGAAGGGGAAAAACGTGGCTCGTCTGTTGATGGACGCTCTAGGGATTCGGACACAGCCAGGGTATCCGACGAACAAGGGAAAACCAAGTCCCGAATCGTAAGGAGAAGCTATGTCGAAACATTCGCAACCCCGTAGTCATCATACCCTGTGAAGAGAACGGGCGAGTTTGCGCCCTCCGATCGATGACTAATACCTTTTTAATCTAATAGTCCATTATCAATTCCAACCATTAACGGGTATCCAATCGCTGCCTTCAACTTATTCCAGTCCTTTGGTCATAATTCAATTTGGTTCAGTCATCACCAGATATCACTGCTAATACTTCTTGCATTATCATTCCGTTCGTCAACAATTCTAAAATTCCAGTTCCAAATCGGTTTCAAATCCATTTCCAAGTCCAAGTAGATAGGAACAAAAATAGGACACTCCCCCGGGGCTGTTCTATGCTAGTCTTGGGAGAGACCTACCTGACAATACCATCATAAGGCCTTATGACACGGCAAAATATCGTTGGCCCTTTCCTTTAGCAGAAAATGACGTCATCGTGAAGTCACTTCAAATTTTCACATGATTGGTTGAATTTCGCTTGCGGACAATATTTTCATCACTATCGTCGGCGTTTTCTAGCTGGTTAGAAAAAGTTGTCGATTATGAAAAACTTGCTTGACCTGTTCTGAGGGTAGAAATGGAAAATAGCTGACGAAAAGTACAGACGATATTTCACCATGTGATAAGGCCTTTACAGACACAAATTGTCCGACAAACCAGGGAAAACAAAGTAGGGACCGTTGGGAATCTGCTTAATCCATTTATGTGCGTCACTAATTAGATGAAGAGGCATTTGGCTATTAAAACTGTTTATTAAAACTAAATAAAAAGTACTTTAGAGGTTTAACATTCTCTGCCACTGACGCGCCTGTGCGTTACAAATATGCAATTGTTCCAAACCATCTGTTAGACGGCACCTTCTCTACTACAGTTAAAAGATTGCAAAGGGGTCATCTGATTAGATAGTCCTCATGTAAGACATGGACAGTGGCAGTGAACGTGTTAAATACGGGGAACCACAACCCTTACAAAGAAACACCCGACAGCACAAGGAATAAAAGGAACAAAAGTTAAAGAATTGCACAAAAAATGTTAAAACGGTCCTCCCTGCATGAAATCAAGGCCCTCACTCCCCGACCACCTCTAAATTGGACTGTCAATCGGTTAAAGTGAAAAAAGCGAATGTGCCCAACAATGCACGCATGGGAATCACTGGTATATCTTTCGTTAAGACTTTCCAACGGTCCACCAGATTAATTTTAGTCTTTCAACCAAACGCCCTGGAAGTTGAGTGCGAGACTGGAGAAATGTACGTCTTTGATGTTGAACTCCGATATCTCGTGAACCATGTTTACATTCTCGCCATAGTTGGTTGTCTTCCTGTGATCTTGCAAGATCAACCCTGTCGCCAACCACCCGAGAATCGATCGCATATATTTTATTACCTCTGATGGTAACGTCGCTGGGTTTTCTTCTGCAAAGGGGAGTATCAAATATGGGTTCCTGATTAAACGAAAAATTCTTTTCTAGTGCTCTAACTAGATAGTTGGGGACGGAGTTGTCTTGAGACACGTTTTGGGTGAGTGCGCGGGCAGGCCTGCTGAAATGTGATTGTTTCCTTCCTATTGCCGCCAGCCCTGCAAAATCTGTCTTTGTGTAGTCTGCCCCGAGTATATATAGAAGCCATGGGTAGGGAATTAATGCTGGTTTTAATGAGGCTTCTGAAGTCTCTTCCGGAGAGACATTTGTTATGGGACTTAACCCAGTCATGATGGGAACTAGGCATCTGCTGCAAAGCGGCACCCCGTCAACTGACCGATAAAGTAAGTCTGAGAAGTCTGAATTGTTTTTCTTGAGTGATGATACTCTGCACACGGTCCCACAGCCGCTGCAAGTATACCCCGGCTGCCCCCTCCACGACAGTCCCAGGACAGGACCGAATCCAGATCCTACGATTAGTTCGGTCTAGGTCCTACGATTAGATCCAAGCTGTTAGGAATTTTATCGGTAAAACATGGCAAAGTATTTGGGATGAGCAGCATACAAATTACACTCGTTTTGCTCTTTTATCAGTCACTTCAACGCATCTAATTCATGCAGGAAACAAGGTATCGTTTTGACTAGCCTTGGAATCGGCCGTATAAGACTTACACACAAACATTTGCTATGTTCAGAGCCCACTCCTATATGCACCCATTGTCATTGCATTCTTACAGTGCGACATATTTTAATAGTGTCAAAATTTTAATTCTTATACTTAAGCGATTTGGTACAAATAACGTTGCCTTAAGCCAACTGACTGGAAAAAACCCTTACCCTTGACCTTTTTTAATTTCTTAGAGATGCTCAATTAAGTTTGTAAACATTTACACTTTTATTTTAACTTTTAAATCTTTTACCGAGATGGTTATTATCACATTGTGAAGAGTGAATATATTTAGTGTTTGGCGCAAGTTCGTCAAATATGGCTCTTGAACCATAAAACGCAACTCTACCTACTTACCAATCAATCTATTATACCGGACCAAACCTAGTCTTGAAAGCTGCCAAGAGGAACGAAAACTTGGCGACAAGCCACACCAGGTCCTCCATCCGCAATGGATGGATATAGGTAAGCATTGAGACAATCGCCAGGAAGATGCAAGACCCCTTGACAAAAGCACTCGTACAAGAGTCGAATTTAGTCTCTCGGCTCAAACGGAGCTCGAAACCAATTATTTTTGGAATTGGTAGGTAAGATGTGTAAGCGCTTTTGGGGTTTTAATGGAGCTTTCTTTAGTTTAGAGAGATAAGATGGAAAGATATCCACTACCAAAAGTTCTTTAGCCGAGAATTGAACAAAGATTTTTAAACGAATCTGAAATTTTTAAAGCGAGAAGGGACGAGCCTAAAATTGTGAAGGTGTTCTTTCCTATTTTTCTTATTCCTAGCATCTGTCAAGATTGAGAAGATGAAAGATTTACAAGTATTAATATATAGATTTAGTGGGGCTAGCAGATTACCTGCTCTGTCTAGGATCTTTTGTATCCCCGAAGCAGAAGAGACAACCCCAAGTCATCAGCATACGCCGAAGCAGTGAATTTTTCATTTATCTATTTAAATTCCTATATGCTCTTTATTAAGATGTTTCATAATATCATCGATCACCAGATTAAAAAGTGTTGACAATGGGCCACTCCTCAAGGAGGCTTACAATAATGGCTAGGAAATGGGGCGAAGGATGTCGGAAAATTTAAAGTAATAAAGTTCTCATCGATGCCTCTTCTCTTGAGAACATTGAATATTGACACATGGGAGAACAAATGAGAAATGTCTTCCTGGTATCTATGGAGGCCATGAAAGGGTGTCTTGTTATCTCCTCAGCGTGTAGGATAAAATCCACCATTAAGGGGTTTTGCACTATCCCGTCTGATGGAATGAACCTTCTCTGTTGGGACTGGAAATCAATCCTCGTTTCGAAATGCCTAGCTATAATTGGGGAAATCAGACTTGCAAAGATATTGGAGTGAGGGATACGAGCCGGAAATCTCCAGGATGAGGAAGTATTCTCCTTTTTGGAAATGAACACTGTTCGGGAGTGATAATAGGCTTGCGGTAATGTTCTGCAAAATATAAAGATGTTAATCATTTTACTTAGGTCAAAGCCTACCCCTCAGGGGCTCGCCTACTATAGGTGAGTACGGGTGTCCCAATCCCGAGGTACCCAGGGATCTTTACTCTCTTTTCAATTTATTCTCCTCTACGCCTTATGCTGTCTGCTTGATCCTTCTATCCCTCGAGGGTAGACGAGGGAGCTCTCCATGAAAAGCTGTCGCCATTCTGTTTGCTTCCTGCTTCTCATGGACAGCAAATACCCCCACGTGTTGGCCGTGCGTGGCGACCCATTAGACGGGTGGTACATTCCGATCCCCGGTGTATCAATCGGCTGGTATCCTGGTCATGTGACTGGTCTGCTCAAGGGGATCAAGCGAAAGGGTCACCTTCTGGGGCTCTGCGTTAAGGGTGGTAGACGTTCCTGGAAGTGGCCCTTAGCGTATAGGTTCCAGCTAGCATCAAGGTGGATACTGAGGCTGGGAAATCCCAGAGCCAGCAATTGCCTTCCCTTGTAGGGCTCCGTGGAGGGCGGTGCCGTTGGATCCCGAATTCCCTTTTCCATGCTGCATGGGTGCCAAAGGCAAACTTCGTCCCTTAAGTGGGCATGTCACTGTTCAAAACCAAGCAACTCATTTTGATTCTTTTTTTCTAGTCAAACGTATTTCCACAAACAATGAAACTTTCGAGAATGTCTCACCTTTTCTTGTCCAAAAAGCTATTTCTGCTACCGTTGGAGATGTCACATCAATAAAAAAAATTCGCTCTGGAGATCTACTAGTAGAAGTTAATTCTATGAAACAAGCGAAACAAATAATGAAAATTAAAGCTTTAGCTGATATAAAAGTAACAGTTGAACCTCACAAAACTCTAAATTCTTCTAAGGGTGTCATAACTCTTGGAGAACTTTTTAACGTTCCTTTAGAGGAAATCACATCCGAATTAAAACCACAAGGAATTATACATGTGCGACGCATTTTTATACGAAGGGATGGTCAGCTCCTGCCAACGAAGCATCTGATCCTGACCTTCAGATCTCCAAAACTTCCTGTTTCTATTAAGGCAGGATATATTAACTGCCCAGTCAGGCCATATATCCCCACACCTCTACGTTGTTTTCATTGCCAGCGTTTTGGTCATCCGAAAACTGCTTGCCGTGGAAAACTTACTTGCGCCCGCTGTGCAGAAGTCGGACATGATAACACCGAATGTAAGGCAACAGAAAAGTGTGTAAATTGTAAGGGCAATCACACTTCTTATTCACGGTCTTGCCCTATTTGGAAGTTTGAAAAAGAGGTAATTGAGGTTAAATTCAAGGAACAGATATCTTATCCTGAAGCGCGACGAATTGTCAAAGCTCGGACAACCACGTCTGTTACCACTTATGCTTCGGCAGTGAAGAGAGCCCTTGTTAATCAAAGTACGCAATATGAAATAAAAGATTTTCCTCCCGATACTGATACTGATACTTCTGATACGATTATCTCGGAAAAGGTTAAAGCTGAACGTAAAAAGCCTTCTAAAGCAGAAAAATCTTTAAAGCTTAAAATTTCTAAGCACGGTTTTCCTCACAAAGATTTGGCAAAGACATTCAAGAAACAATCAAAAAAGCAGTCTTTAGCACTAGGTATTGCTGAAAAGGGCCTAGTACACAAAGATTTTCCTTCTTTGTTCGGTGGTATTCCGAAAAGTTCTATGATTAACTTGCATCCTTCGAAGGAGGATGAAGATCTTAAGATGAATTGCGAGGTTTCTCCAACCCCTAATGTCTCCATCTCCAATTCTTTTTCACCTCAAATTTCTTAATGGGTACATTTCTCTCATGGAATTGTCGCGGCATTCGCTCTAAGATTGTGGACATTAAATCTCTCATTAACAAATTTCATCCCATTTGTTTCGCCATTCAAGAAACTTTCTTGAAATCGGACATTTCTTTCAAAATACGTGGCTATAATAGTGTTCGTCAAGATGGCACATCTGCTTCCGGTGGAGTCTGCATCTTGACTTCAAATCTTTATCCAAGCTCACCCTTTCCACTGCACACTTCCCTGCAAGCTGTGGCTGTTCAAATCCACGTTAAATCTCTGATTACAATATGTTGTATTTATTTGCCACCACATGACAATGTAAGTCAACAGGATCTTGACAATCTGGTTGACCAACTTCCATCACCTTTTGTAATGTTTGGCGATTTTAATGGGCATAGTCATTTATGGGGTTCGGAAAATACAAATACTCGTGGGCGACAGATTGAACAGTTTATTAATAATAACTGTCTCTGTCTGCTCAATAATGGGGAAAAAACTCATTTTCATGCACCCACATGTACCTTCCATAGTGTCGATCTAGCCCTCTGTTCTCCTGAAATATTACCTTTTTTGAATTTGACAGTTGAAGAGGATTTGTACAATAGCGATCACTTTCCTTTAATAGTCTCCCATGCTTACAATAGCGGTGCGACTCCTTATCCTCCGCGTTTTCTGTTTCAACGGGCAGACTGGAATTTATTCTCACAACTTGCTGATATAACTGAGACCATGGTCGACACTACAGATATAACGGTAGCAGTACAATGTGTCATTGACACAATAATGAATGCCGCTAATAATACGATTCCAAAGAGTTCTCCACGCTTACGGAAATTTCGTAGGCCATGGTGGAATCAGGCTTGTCGCGACAGTCGAAAGAGGGAAAAGAAATCGTGGAACACTTTTAGAAGATGTCCAACGACTGAAAATCTTATTGCGTTTAAACGTGCCAAGGCCACTGCTCGTCGCATTCGCCGTCGTTGCCAGAGAGAATCCTGGATAAATTTTGTGTCTTCTATTGCATCTGCTACATCCACTAAGCAAGTGTGGGACAAAGTGAAGGCTGCTAATGGAATGTATCGGGAATTTCACTTTCCTATATTAAATAAAGGAAATACCAAATACACAGCTCCATTAGATATTGTTAATATTCTTGGACAATCATTTGAAGAAATTTCCTCACCAAATTCTTATAGTTCTAATTTTATGGCGACTAAGCGTCGCGCGGAGCAAAGGAATTTGCAATTTAATACTCATAAGAGCTTTCCTTACAATTGCGAGTTTAAGATGTATGAATTAAAATCAGCTTTGTCTCGAGCACATGACACCACTCCCGGGCCTGATGGAATCACATACAGCATGCTTCGTCAATTGAATACCACTTCCCTTTCCAATCTGTTGAAATTATTAAACAGAATTTGGACTGAGCAGAAATATCCTTCTCAATGGTACGAAGCGATTGTGATTCCTATCTTAAAACCAGACAAAATTTCATCGGATCCTCTAAACTACAGCCAATAGCCTTAACTAGCTGTTTGTGCAAAACCTTAGAGCGTATGGTCAATTGCCGCCTTGTGTATGAATTGGAGAAGCAAGGTCTCATTCCCCCAATGCAGAGTGGTTTCCGTAGAGGACGATCCACTTTTGATAATATGATCCTCCTGGAGACCCATATTCGTAATGCCTTTGTTCGGAGGAATCACCTTGTATCTGTTTTCTTCGACGTCGAAAAGGCGTACGATCGAGCTTGGCGCTATGGCATACTTTCAACGCTTTTTAACCTCGGATTTAGAGGAAACATGCCCATTTATTTAAAAAACTTTTTATCTCGTCGAATTTTTCGGGTTCGCATGGGAAATTTTCATTCTCAACATTTTAATCAATCTGAGGGCGTGCCACAGGGAAGCGTCCTCAGTGTTACACTTTTTATCGTTCATTTTAGCCAGGTTCTTAATAATTTGTCACCTTCTGTTCATGGAAGTCTCTATGTTGACGATTTGCAGATTTCCTGCGAAGGTAGTAACATGCGTTTAATAGAAAGACGGCTGCAGAATGCAATTGACAAGCTACTAGGTTGGTGTGATAATAATGGGTACACTATTTCTCCTGAAAAGAGTCGGTGTGTTCACTTTTGTAGGAAACGGGGTATTCATTTAGATCCATATGTTCATGTTCGCAATATCCCTATTCCAAAAGTACCTGAAATACGTTTCCTAGGAGTTATTTTTGATCAAAAACTCACCTTTCTCTCTCATACTTTATATTTACGTAAGAAATGTGAAAAATCTTTGAATATCCTAAAAGTACTCTCCAAAACTTCTTGGGGGGCAGATAGAACCTCTCTTCTCCGTATCTACGAGGCAGTCATTCTTTCCCGTTTGGATTATGGATGCATGGTGTATGGTTCTGCTCGTTCATCTGTTTTACGACGATTGGATACCGTCCACCATTCTGCCTTGCGAATATGTTCAGGAGCTTTTCGTACTTCACCCATAGAAAGTCTTTATAATGTATGTCACCAGCTACCGTTGCATCTTAAACGTAAGAAAGTTTCATCCTTATATTTTTTAAGAGTAATGTCTGTTCCTAATCATCCCATAAGTCAAATAAAACTTCCAGTTAGTCTTCGCAGACTCTATGCTGCACGCATTTATCACATTTTGCCTTTCATCGAGAGAGTTAAAGAATTTCTGCACGAGTCGGAACTTGCTGATGTTTCTATTAAGTCAGCCGATTTGTCGTTCTTCCCTCCTTGGGATGTGCCACAGGTTTCCTTTTTGAATCCCTTCATTGGATTTGATAAATCCACAACAGCGTCAGTAGTATTCAAGCAGCTGTTCCTATATCATCGTCATCAATATTCAACTTTCACGCCGATTTTTACAGACGGCTCGAAGTCAGATGGTTATGTCGGTTGTGGCATTATTATTCCATCCAAGACGGTGAGCTATCGTTTACATAATTATAGTTCTATATTTACTGCTGAGTTGTTGGCGATTCTTTGTGCGCTTCGGGAAATCTCCTCTTCTAATCAACGCAATTTTATTATATACACAGATAGCATGAGTGCCTTAGAAGCACTATGCCATTATGAAAATCGGTTACATTCATTTGCCCTAGAAATACTGACTTTTCTGCACTCTCTCAGGAATAAAGGATTTAACATACTTTTTAGTTTTGTTCCAAGTCATGTGGGAATATATGGTAATGAAGCGGCTGATGATGCAGCTAAAACGGCTACTTCTCTTTTGTCACAAGAATTGTCATATGGCGATGCAAAGAGAGCATTAATTAAACATATTTTTTCAACTTGGCAGCGGAGTTGGGAATTGCAGACCCATAATAAATTGTATTCCATCAAACCTTTCATTGGATTGTGGCCAGTCCTCCCTATAAGAGTTCGACGTCAAATTGACTCGACTCCGTATAGGACATACACGTTTCACACATCAGCACCTCATTTTTGGAGAAAGCGCACCCGTATGTTCCACTTGTCATACCAATGTTACTGTTAAGCATGTTTTGATCGAGTGTCCTTCTTTTAATTCCCATCGCCAAATTTATTTTAATTCCTTATCTGTTACCTTGCGTGACTTGATGGATGCAACATACCATCCAAATCTTTTTAATTACTTGAAAGCCATTAGTTTTTACAATATATTTGATAACTTTTACAATATATTTGATAACGTTGGAAATTTTCGAGCAATTTTCCCAATTTTAAATCGTTTTCTTTTAATACTCATGTGTTCGATACATTTCACATGGTTTCAATAACTTACGTCTTCTTTTAAAATCGTGTTTTAAATTTCGTTTCTAATTTTACCATATGCTTGGCGCAGTTTGGCCAGGTATGGCTCTTGCGCCAATAAACCACACACAACCAACCAACTAGGTCAAAGCCTAGCATAGTTTTCAACTGCCTCACGGAAATCACATCGGATCCCTTAGCAGTAATAGTTTTAGGTAGGGACTTTTCCAGTTTCTCGAACAGAACTGGCAGCATTGGGTTACTCTCAAGATCATCGTTGTAATATCTTGAGAAGGGAAAAAAAACAGATTTAAAAGTACACAAGACATTTATTTAGACATGGAGAAAAATATTAAACATAAATGAAAACGGAATTCCTCAGATTTTTAAAATCAAACTCATTAAAAATTGCTAAAATTAAAGAATTCAGGATCCGACCGTCACACATAGCTCACAACCAACAATATATCTGGCTTTACTAGCTTCTTTTTTCTATTCTGTCGACACACATCTCACTTCACTTCAGTTTAGTTCAGTTTCGAATAACGTTGAAGAGGTTCAACCAATTTCCGCTCTAGGGCAACTTTTAAATGAGCAGCAGGATGGTACATCGTCTATGCTCTGATGGCTAGAAGCTGGAACTACATGATCACTGGATGCAGGAACTTCTCGAAATGTCATCCCCGACTCCCAGAAAGACCGGAAATCCTCGTCAAAGTGTATCTTATCCGCATGGCTAGTATTGCCTTAGGATTAAGTTGAGTCGAGTTTGATGGAGTTTACTGGCGCTAAAACCACTTTTGACTATACAGCGCCAACCATAAGGTATATGCAAATGTATGGTTCATAAAAATTCGCATGGTCATGTTTTAAAAGGTTGATCTAAATCTCTGCTTTAAAATTCCATTCAAAATTAAGACGGGTATAAATAAACTGTTATATAGACTTAAAACATTCAAAGAAAATGAACAAATACTTAAATAAGGTAAAGGAAACCAATCCATTTTTTAAAAGGTGAGGATGAGGCACTTTATGAAGAATGTCTTTTTAAAAAAAAAAAATGAAGGGAATGAAAACATTGAATCCATTGAGAATCAAAACGTGGGCACTCGATTAGAATGTGCCGAACTGTCAAAAGGCATTGGCACAAAATACATCGAGGGGCGGCCTCCCCAAGTATAGTTCTAGGAGTGAAGTGGCATAGCGGGAAGGATTTCTTTTGGAATTGCCTTTGCGCCTTAGCATACTCAATCCTCCCGAGTTTTCTGTTTGAGGGAGTACCTCTCGGGGGCAAATCATCTCTTAATACGGGTAATGACTCGGCAGCCTGTACCTGGAGTGAATACCTGGTTTAGATGAAAATATCATACCATATACCAGGGAAATTATGAAAAGAATTTCCTTGTCAGGACGAAGTTAGAACTCCTCCCAAGCCGATTTTAACTCCGAAGAGTACTTGGATGGAGAATTCAGGGATAAGAGATTATCAAGGAAGGTGATCATCATTGATTCACGGTCATCAAAAGAGACCTTAGAGACCTGTCTTCGGAACTGGTTGATGACAACTCGACAGGGATTTGATAGATTTGTGCAAAAAATAAACCATTCGTAACGATTATAATTCAAAATTAAAATTACTTTGAAATTATGTGTCGTATATTCAATGGATTTCAACTTGAATCAAAATGAGAAAATATTCTCAACATAAAAGGTTTCATCCTATTACATAGTGAAGAAAATAAAATGGTTAAGTGGTTAATTGTAGTAAAGAAAATATTTAATTTGTTAATCCTAAGTGGGAACCAGAGATGTAAACTAAAAATGTTCCAACCTCACCAAATTCTATATTTAGTGAGTTAGAACTTTTGATATCACTCGAATGTGGATGATACCAATATCAACATATTAAAACCGACGATAAGTTGAAAATACAGGACGAGTTTTCTTGATGCTATGATATATAGTTGAGATTCTCATATCTCCGATTCACCGAATTTCCCTTCAGCTGATGAGTGCCATTTTCCTCCAGGTTACGATGCTCGCAAGATCCACGAAGTCTCCATGCAGTGATTCCAGAAGTACGGATACGTGGTGAGGGAATGCATGACGGACGACACGTCGTGCATCCACCTCTTCCACTTCGAAGACTTTAGAACCGTCTACCGTCACGATGGAATGTATCCGAAGAGAAAGAGCCATAGAGTGATGGAACACTACAGGTTGGAGAGAATCGACCTGTACGGGTATGTCGGTTTGGGAGCAGGGTAAGTTATTCTCGAATATCTGTACTGTCTGCTTGATTTTTCTGTATATTTGTGGCGACTCTCCACTGCGGAACTATTTTTGTTCCTTTATTTATTCATTATTGTAAATTTATATTTTAAAAAGAGGTGGCAACACTAACTTTTGTTTCTTTTAAAGTCTTTTGATTATTTCATGTATATTTAATTTGTTTAGTAGTGCTGTATTTTTTTTTTTGTAAATAATTTGTCTTCACTTTTCTGTGTTCTGATAGTTATTCTTTATGAAGCAATAAGAACTAATTGTTCTGAAAGAATGAATCATTTTCTTCTGTCATCTCCTGGTTATTCTTTTTTAAACAAATTTTGAATTCGTTTCTGAAAAAAGGCAGCTGTGTTCTGGCTAAGGTGTATTTTTGTTTTAATAACTTTTTTGGATATCATGGTGTTGCCTAGTTCCGATGCGAGATGGAGTCTAAATTAATGTATAGGGCAAATCTGCCCGCATTACATATTTGCACTGTCTGCTTGCTTTTTCACCAGTAAGCTTTAATGAATAAGGTAACCAATCTGTTTTTAATGTAGATTTTGCACTGAAAATTCCTCGCCAAATGCTCGGAGTCTATTCAATTTTAAAGGAGTCTTGTAAAGGAAGGAAAAGCATAGTGTTGCATTATTGCGTAGAACATGCAATGGTATGGTACAGGCAGTTAAGTTTGCCTTTCAATTCTGAGGCGACGTGATTTAGAGGGCCACGGTGGCCCGGTGGTAAGGTCTCGGCTTTGGAACAGGAAGGTTTCAGGTTCGAGACTAGATTCCACCGATGAACCGTCGTGTGAGGGAGAGTTTCTTGCACGTTAAATCTGTCAAGCCGAACGTCCTCCCCCTGGTGTGGAGAGGGAGGTGCCACTTTAGATGTCGTCCTCGTCATCTGACCGTGGTTCAAAATGACGAGGTCCGTCCCAAAATAGCCCTTGTGTTGCTTTAGTTATATTAACGTCCCATTTAAACTAAACTAAACACTAAAGCCACGTGATTTAGACTACATTGAAAGTTTGAAATTGATGTACAATATTAACACTGTTTTTTAAAAATTGCTTTTCCTTAGAATCCTGTATTTTCTGAAATTAGGTTTTTAATACAAGAAAAACTGTTAATTTTGTCTCCCTTCATTCTTTGAATCTCTTGATGCTTCTCTAGAATCTTTGAATCTCTTGATG
>JAPMOQ010007347.1:60400-113100 GCA_026543055.1 Argiope trifasciata | reverse complement strand
TGCTTCTCTAGAATCTTTGAATCTCTTGATGCTTCTCTAGAATCTTTCAAATAACTATCTTCAATCCCATATTGAAGATTAATAATTTTAGAGGCAAATCTTGAATACATTTATATAAAGCGCCCTTTAAGTAAGATTAGTTCCTTCAAGTGTAATTTGCATTCCCATATGGACTAAAACAATCAAATTGAATCAGACGTCTAAATGATTAACTATATTTATCGGCATATTTTCGTGTCTAAAATGTATATAATGGCATTGCTGGCTGACATAATTCAATACATTTATATGAATGATGCAAGACGATGTGGTCTGATGGTAAGATTACGGCTTATGAAACGGTGTTTCAGGTTCAAGACCCGATTCCAGCGAAGAACCGTTGTGTAAAGGGGTCTGTTGGACGTTAAATCAGAATCATCGTTCAACAGACTTCCCCCTCCCCTACTGGCGTGGTGCGATGTGGAGAGGGAGGTGTTGTCTTCGTGATCTGACCACAGTTCAGAATGACGAGGTCCATCCGAAATGACCCTCCAGTTTTAAAACTGGACGTTAATATTACTAATTGAATCTCTTCCAGCGAAGGTGAGGAATGGTGGGAGCTACGGAGCCTGATACCCAGAGGAATTGCTGATAAGATTGTCTACCCTCTCCATCCCAGCTTGGAGCAAGTGGCAGATGACTTGGTGGTAATGTTGCACGTTGCAGCGAGCGAAGGCGACATCAACATGCTTCCGTGGCTCTTCCGATGGGCATTTGAAAGTAAGTGGTACCACTTGTCTTACCAAAGTAAGGATCTGCTGAAACCTGGCTTCGGTACCAATGTTCATGCCACCATTCCAGATATTATTTAATTTGCAGTTATCATTTTATCAGCAAAAAATGATGAAAAAATAATTCAAATAAGGTAATCAGCCTTGCCTCATCTTCCAGGAACGCCGCTAAATGATTTCATTTTTACGCGACATTGGAATTGATAAGCTTCTTTAAGGGTTTTCTTTGCTCTTTAAATTTTTTTCCTCAGATTTTACATGGAATTTTTACATACAATTGTATATTAAGATAAGTCATGCGATTGGCGCAGCAAGGCCAAATATGGCCTTTGCGCCATTAAACCAAGCCAACCGAACCAGGAGTGCCACTATAGTTGAGCAAATCAAACCAGAAGCGCCACTATAGTTGAGTATTCATTTCACTTTCACACAAATAATCCATCATCTTGGAGACGAAACATTTATTACCACGTCACGCACACAAAATAACATTTAAAATCAAAGGCTTAAACAAAATAACACACAAAATGACATTTAAAATCAAAGACATCTCAAAATTAAGTTTTAGATTTTACCCAAAGACCATCTATTGATGCTTTAAACTGGCAGGTCTCGATATCAACTGAAGAAAGGTGGCGCTTCTGTCAGATTTGAAAGTTCCAAGATGGAAGGAGTTTGTGACAGCCGTATTTAAGCCTCGTGTACATTAAATTGAACATCTATGAACGGTTTATGGATTGTTGATGGGAGTATTTTTGTCCTAACTTGGGAGGCTGTGGAATCGGAGGATTGCTGGTTCGAGACTCGATTCCACAGAAAAATCGTGTGAAGGGGGGGTCTACTGCACGTTAAATCCGTTGGGGTCAAACGTCTTCTCACTGGTGTGATGTGGAAGATTGGAGAGGGGGTGCCAGCTCAGATGTCTTCCTGGTCATCTGACCTAAGATCGAAATGACGTTGTCCGTCCCAAAATAGCCCCAGTGTTGCTTTACAACGGAATGTTAATGTAACTAAACTCGAATGTTTACTCCTCATAAAACAGCGAAATGTTAACATCACATTTCTTTTTTCCTTTCACCCCCAATGTTGAGGAATTAACCTACCCTGAAGCATGCGCAAAAGCACGGATTATCTTACGATCCGTTGTCGAGCAACAGATACTTAGCAAAATTGTAATATGTAGTGCTGAATTGTATTGGTATGGAACTATATCATTGTCTTTAACTTTTGAAACCTTAACTTTAAATGAATATCTACCGTCTAACTCAAGATGTACTTTCGAAACCCTAACTTTAAATGAATATCAACCCCTTTTAACACAAGCTGTGCTATAAAAATGCCATTCTGGGCGTTTTTCTAGGTGTTGGTGTCATCACTCTGAATCGACGCCTGAACGCAGTGAACGAGTACGAAAATGAAGAGGCCGACAAGATGGTAGAAGCCGCTGGCATCACAAACGAAATGATTGCCTTATCAGAAGTGGATTGGGCCAACTATGAGAATCATTATCAACAACTGGTGCCGGTACAAGATTACATGTATAGGTACGTACTATTGTCATACCTATCTTTTGTTCAGTACCAGCTGGCACACGACGCGATGCTGCCTCAGAAGAAATAATCTTGGGAACGTCGTTTGGAAGTAGTTATCTTGTTTAATTAGTAATATTTACTTTCTTATCGGCAATGAATACATTCATTAAAACTGAAGGATATATAAAGAAGCATAAATGGTATTTATGTTAGGATTATAATTTTTATACGTTAGGATTGTCTTCTTTTAGAATTGTAAAGCTTGGTGTTCTTTAAGAATGGTAATGAACATTGTATCTCGTGATTCGATTCATATTCGTTCAATATTATCAAGTTTAATATTAGAAAATAAACATTAAAATACTTTCTTTTAAAACTGATTAAGCATAGAAAATGTATATCATCAAATCTTTAATATAATGAAAAAGATAGTTTTTGAAAAAATTAAGATGGAGCAAAAATCATTTGTACTACACTATTTTTAGACGTTACTGCAAATAAACGCTATCATTTTATTAAATGTTCAGTTAAAATTGCAAACCTAATAGGATCGATTCCCCTAATACTTTCTCGCACACTCCAATAAAACTATTACCTGTGAGAAAGACTTGCATTTATGTACAACAGCTACTAAATGCTAGCCTCTAGCTTCAAGTCTTTAATGAATCTGTTGTATCTAATTGGCGAGTTATTTGGAGATTAATTTTTGATTAATAGATGCTGTAAATAGATCCGAAAATAATTTTTACATATTGCATAATTTTAATATGCCTATAACCATCCCGTAACAGCAAGAAATGTCTTTCTTTGCACACCGAGTCTTTCTTTGCACACCTTCTCAACTTAGAGATTTAAGAAAGTGCAGAGCATGAGATTTAAGATTTAAAGCGTGAAGCGATATTGGCTTTAACGAAGAACTTGTTCAGGAAAAATAATAAATTTTTAATTTCAAATTTTTTCAGCCTTCTGAATTAAAAAAAATTCGGTTCATGGTAACGAAAACTGCTTTCGTTACCATGATGAAAATGCAAAAAAATTAGTCATGAACGTGTTATATAAAAAGAAATGCTCGGTAAAAATTTCGTTTTATAAGTTAAAAAGCTTTTCCCTTTTTCTTGAATTTTGAAGTCAATATCGAGACAAAACTGACTGAATTATAAAATTGGTTACAAAGTTCTCCATCTTTCTGCTTAGTGTGATCCTCAAATACATCCACGAGATATCTTTGGAAGACGGCTCTAAGGGTTTGGTGAATGCACTGTTGAAGGCTCCAAATAGCTCGGTGAAAAAAGCCATAACGTTGACAATGGACATATTCCAAGGAGCCCTGCAGACGGTAAGATCAAATATCTATCCATGACTACATTATAAACAAATTTTAACTGTATCTATCTGGTAATGGAATTGTTATCCTACTTCCCTTCGAAATATTTCTCTCTATGTTAAAAGTGTTTAAATTATGTTCTAAATGTCTTGGTGTACATATTCTTGCTTGCTGGAGTTGCATTAGATATCGGACTCCATTTAATTTAGAATTTTTTCTTAAAGTATCCGACTATTTGAAAATTAGATTTTTAAAAAAACTATTTATTGTTGTTAGATGTAATAAACGCTATAAATACAAAAAAAATTATTTTCAAATCTTGAGAAATGGTAAAGTGTGTAGCAAATTTTAATGAAATTAAGCCCAAAACGGTTAACACTCTACACAGAATTGTAATGCAGCAATCCAAATTTTCTTTATACACAAGTTAAAGAATACAGTGATGAATGAAATGGACCAAAAGCCAAGAAATGTTTTGAGATGCAAGGAAGTAATGGGTAAAAATATACGTATCTATGCATTTTTTCGATGCATTCACAACTTAATTTGTCTAATAACGTCTATAAATGAAAGTATTTCACCAACAATAAAACTATTGGCTCATTTCATTGCCCCTATTTAAAATGCACCCTGGAATTTTTATATAAATATCTTAGTTTTCATGTTGACGGTAGCTTTTATGAAAATGTTGAGAAAATGGAAGTTGAAGACAAAATTTAGCAGAAAAATGTGATCCTGGGGCTTTCTCTAGAAAGGCTTCTTCAGGCTTTTTTCTAGAAAATATAAACTATTTTGGGATGAGAAAAATCTGAACTACAAGATATAATAAGAATTTTAAAGAAATCGTCCACGTGGTCGATAAGCAGTGTATTTAACGTAGTCGGATACCTTAATGTTAGCTTATGAAACATTCTAACTCAATATATAGCAAGATCCTTGTATTAATATTGAAATGAGATTTTTTACAATGATTCTAGGTATGTTCCTATTCAGATTTCGTAATGGCTGTTCAGTTCCTCTATACAGAATTTTTAGTTTAGTTTTACGATTAAAATACGTTTATATATCCTTGCTGTATCCTTGTGGAAAATGAAATAAACACTCTTCGCAGGAACTCGCTTGGATGTTAAATGCTCTACAACAGTGTAGAACGTGTTCGAATTTTGATTTATCTTAACCCCAAGTAGCTCGACCTGTTACACTATACTGTACAATATAGTGCGATATTCCACAATATTAAACAATATTGCGAATATTGATCAATGCCATAAAATGTTGTACAATATTTGTGTTCTACTAGGGACACTGCTATTCTCTACATATTATCTATTAATTGTTATGCTTTATACTAAATTACACAAACGATTACGCACTATCCAACATATTTCGTTATCTACTTTAATATCGACAAATTATCTTGAGAAACGAACAGTTTGCCTAATTTAGAGAGAAATCGAAACATCTATACTCAAATTTCTTTCAAGCTAAACCTCTGTCATTGTAATGCGTTGATAATGTAACATCTCCATGATATTGTCCGAAGTTCGGAATATCAAACATCTTGAAGATAATACACGATATCTTGTGCTAACTAGGGAGAATCTAAACTTCTACTTGCAACTGAGCCCTAAATATTCTAATAAAGTTCAGATGTCTTTGGAATGTCAGATACGAGACCGAATATTGTTAATTCGGACTAGTACTTGGCTCTCTTAATCGTATTTGTGGTCGATCAGCTGATAAGAATATTTATTGAACCTCTATGGGTTAATGTTTTGCTTCCAATAGACTGGAGCTATTATTATCGCTAATGACTCGATTCACCAAAATAAAATGGATAAAACCAAGGGATATAATTATGAAGATTAGTCTAGGGAGGTACTTGGTCAGTTAGGTACTTCAAATGTATCCCATTATAATATAGAAATAACAAGCGTTGTGTCGTATACAATTTTTGTATATCGCATATTTAGTCTAGTCTTAAAAATGGTGCTATCCCAGATAGCTCACTGTTCCCTATATTTTATGATATTAGGGATTATATTAATATTGCAATATTTGAGCAGTATTGCGAATATTGATCAATGTCGTACAATATTTATGCCATTAGGGATCTTGCATGGAGGGTTCTATATTTTATTAGTTTCGTTTTAAAAAAAACTTTGACCAAAATTCAAGATTTCTTAAATTGTAATTGGTTGTTAATAAATTGCATAGATTGTTTGCTTTTGCAAATACCTAGGTTTAAATACATAGTTGCATATTTGGGGGATCAAATGCCAAAACTTTGTTGTCACTTCCGAATAAATCAACGACTTTTTATCGAATTTCTTATCAAAATCGAATATCATTGATGCATAAATAATACTTCAATAATATACATGGATATATGGTAGGCGGCAGAGTTGAATTGTTTTTCTCCTGCTCCCCTTTTCCTTCCGCTTCGAATTGAGTTGCTTCCCTCCTTCTTATATCTCGGAGAGGAAGAAATAAAGGGGAACCAGGGGAAAAACAACTAGATTCCGTCGCCTACCATATACCCCTGTATACTACTTGCCTTCCTTTTTTTAACTTTAACTCTGGGTTTAAACAATTGTTCTAAATTATATTGTTTAAACAAAGTAATTCCATAACTCAGGTTAATCTTCCAACTGTATATTCCGTGATTTCCTTATGTTGGCAATCAGTCCATTTGCTATTGTATCCCATGTTTTTCGCAGTTTAGTGTGTTTATTTTCCCAATTGTATTTTTATTGTATCGCATCATTGTCGTGAAGCAAGTAAAACCGATTCACTTTGTTTAAAAAAGTATTTGAACTCATTTTCAAACGTCGCATCTAAATTCTGACTTTTAAAAATTGCCCAATCAAAGAGTTGATGGTAGCCAGTGAATATCGATTGGTTTTCAAACATCGCTCAACAGTCAATAGAAACATTTTCAAAACAAGATTCTTTAAATTATATTGAAAAATGTTGTCGTTTTTCAGGTTCCTCTCACAGTGCTAATGGCCCTCTACAACTTGGCTCGAAACAAACGCGTGCAAGATGCTGCAAGAGAAGAGATCATGAAGCTGTTGCCATCAAACAATTCTAAATACTTTCAGAGTCTGAAGAAAGCCAATTATGACATTCCGCCATACCTCAATGGAATCGTTTGGGAGACTTTAAGGTATTCCTGACTTTTGGATTTTCGCGAATACAAAATTGAATAATTGACCGTTTTTATCGAGTCTAGCTAATCCATTCAATTTAAGCGATACTAATAATTTCCAATGACAACGAAGCAATACCTGTAATTCGCTTTATCTCGTATGCAAGATAAAATGCATTGCAGAAATGGCTTCGATGCCCTTGGAAATTATTAGCATAAATTAACTTGTCTCTTAAATCTTCTCCTAATTCTTAAGCAGAATTTCTTTTGGGACTAAGATCAAGCACTACAATTCACTTTTCTTGGTTCTATGATTTAAATTGGGACAAATCTAAACTGATATAATAGAAACTTTCCATATCGTAACTTAATTCATTTTTAAACAATTAACTTTTGAATATGAAACCTGGTAATGATACAGATTATAATTGCTTTAAAGTATCCGACTACGTTCGAAGGAAAAATTTTGAAAAACTGGATTTTATTAACTATTTAAAGATATGGTTTTCAGATGTATTGTTAATTATAATGCAAAATAACATAAATACAAAAAAATTATTTGAGAAAATATTTTGAGAAGTAGGAAAATTTGTTGTAAAATTATAATGAAATTTAACCATTTTGGTTTACACATACAAAATTGTAAAGCAGCAATCCTATTTTTCTTTGCACACAAGTTATAAAGTATAATGAATCAAATGAACCGAAATGTAAGAAATTGAGATGCGTATATTTTTATCCGTAACTTCTTTACATGTATGCATTTTTCCATAAATTTGCAATTTAATTTTTCTAAAAACGCCTATAAAAGAAATATTTCACCAACAATAGAACTTTTGATTCATTTCATTTACCTTACTGTTTAAAACACGAATTTTTTATGTCGATACATCTTGGTTTTTGTGATGACGTGTTAGTGATGACGTGACGTGGTGGAGAATTTTTATAAAAGGAAAGTTTTGAGAACGTTAGACAAATCTTAGCTGAATAAATGCGACCATAGATGATGAGTCAGGCCATCCTTTTCCAAGAAAAGATAAACCGTTTCGGAAAGAGGAAAGTCTGAACTACAAGAAATCTCGAATGTGATCGAAAACCAGAGCTTTTAACGTAGTCGGATACCTTAATCTTGTATAGGTTAAATATTTATAAACGGAAACTTCCGTTATTACAAGCTAGCGCATGCCAAATAAATTCCAGTAAAATTTAATTTGTTCTAGAAACCCATCAATTTAACCAATTTGCATCACTTCAAGTGTAGACAAACCTGCTGATGAAGTCGGCGATTTCAAGCAGTTTTAATGTCCGTTGTTATACTATCTGCAGTTTTCCATCTAGGACCCAGAGCACGACTTAGTTACTCATGCACCACTGACCTTTTTAAAAGGTGGAGTGCATTCATACATTTTATTCACAGATTGCAGTTTAGACCTGAATCAGAGAACGAACATCTGATAAAATATTCCCAATTTTATTACTCTCGACATAGAGGACTTTGTGGCCACGATAAATTTATGTGCCCAAGCCACTACACACACATGAGTTGGTGGGATTCGAATTCGCAACACAAAGAAAGCAGATCCAATAACCCTACCGACCAGATAATCATCTTATGTTAGTAAACAGGCTTAGATAAATTGCCGGAAATTTAAATTCAGTCCATTTTTTTTTTCCCTGAACAGTATCAAAGAAAATGGTCTAAACTTTCAAACTATTTTTATTCCTTTGTCTGCAAACTAAACGCAATTTTTTTCTGTTCACTATAATTACACTTTGACAATTCCTTCTAACGGTTTACAATCTAAAGAGAAATTCATAGTACCTAATTTTATATAAACATTTATATTTAACTTGACGTGTTTCATGTTTTTACAGAAGTTTCGTTGTTTTTACTTTCATATTCTGACATGCTAGAATATGAATGTTTAATCTGTGTATTCTTATTAGCAAGATATCTTCCTGTTTCCATATTTTAATAATCATTAATTGATTCATTTAACCATATTATTCCAAACGCGTTACTCCATTAAGTAGTGAATTAAGAACTGATTTCAAAATTCTATAACATCAACACATTAGTCAAATTTCATTTTATATTTGGTAATGCTGTCAGTAAATTATCACTTTAGATCAGATTAAAGTATTTTACAATAAGTAATACAGACTTATAAAATGGTATATTATATAAAGTACTGGCTGGTACCTGGTGCGTTGCAGCCACTAAAAAACATTCAGTGCAATCAATCAATCAATAATCTGGCAATGTTTTATCGAAAAAAGATGAACGGTACGACTGTATGTGAAATACGAACAAATGTCTTTTTTCATGTTGGATTTGTGTATTCTTTAAGAATTGTAAAGCTGGATGTTATTTCAGAAGGGTAGTGAAAGGAACCATTTATTGTATCTCGTGATTCTTTTATTATTCGTTCAGAATTCTAAAGTTTAATTTTAGAAAATGCGATTAAAATGGGTTTTTTTTTTTTTTCAAAAATTGAATAAACATAGAAAGCATATTTGCACCATAAAATCGTCAATATAGTTTTAAAGAATTTTTGGTGGTTACTGCGAAAAACACTAACATTTAAAATATAAAACCCCCAGGGCTGCTCTCAACAAAACTTTCTCGCATCTGTAATAAAGTTGTTACGTCTGAGAAGGAATTGCATGACATTTGCGTACTATAGCTACAGAATATTAACCTTGGATTAAGCATTTCTATAGAATCTATACTCCTTGGCAAGTTACTTGGAGATGTATCATTGGTAAATAGATTCGATTAGCTTTTTAGATCATTGTACTATGCTTTATAGCCATCCCGTAAATGTAAGAAGTAAGCCAAGTTTCATCGCCATCGAATGAATGGTTTAGGAAGTGGCTCTTGTTGTAGACTTTGTAGCCCTATCTTACGTTCAAAAACGCATTTAATTCTTTCAGATTTTAAAGTGGTTATTATCCACTTCTACTTTATTTTCGGAAGGCCTTGGTAGACTGGTTGATAGAGCGTCAGTCTCGTAACCGAAAGGTCGCGGATTCTGTCCTCGTCTCGGCCAAAGACCACCGTGTAGGCTCATGGCAATTGGGGCACGTTGAATAGGTCGTGACTGCAAATTCCTCTAAGTTACCATAACAAAACGATACCTCTGGGGGTACTGAATCAGGGATGAGTCGGTCTCTGATTGGGATATAGATTCTGACTTGCGAATGGATGAATAAGTTTGAGCGCCCCTAAAAAAGGGTCGTGTCGTGTGTGTTCGAGCAAAGTCGTACTTTCACCTGAACGGTGCTTGTTCACAACGAAAGGCGCACACTTCTGCCTTCATTCGAAAGAGCTCCGTTCATTCGGGCTTGGTATGACCAAGTGGCATTGGAACCACCACCACCACGGTTTAAGAAGGCATAAGAGACATGCAGACAAACATTCATTTTTATTTATACAGATAAGACTTTTAAGAAATGGCGTCCACATAAAATGTATAATTTTAATTTATTAAAGTTATGCATCAATTTTACTAGTTAAAACTTCAATTTAATTTCTAAGATAATGCATGAATTGGTCAATACATATAGCAGCATAGCAGTAGTTAGATCGAAAGCTTTTTATAAATTATTTAACTTTTATGATCTTTTCATGATTGTTATTTTCTAGCGTTATCAATGAATATGTACCTTATGCCCATGTAAGGAAAAAAATTGTAGAATTTTCTAAAAATCTGAGTTCAACATGGAGTTTGTAGTCACTTCCCATTAAATTCGAGTTGGGGTTATGGGCGGTATTGCTTTCTACTAAGGCACAAAAAAACACCTTAGAATGCATATTTGCCCTCAGGCGATGATGGCCAGAAACATTCTGCCCTTATATACGCTTATCATACAAATAGATTGAAATTCAACTTGTGTTTGATTCAATATCTATATGAAGCCATTTTTCTTAGTTGCTAGAAAATTCGGGCCGAGTCTTTTTCAATCTGCACATCTGAAATTTCAAACGCGTGAATTTAAAATTGTTAATGAACAAAAGCGGAAAATTTTTAAATTCCATCGCATTTTTGGATCTGACTGGTATTGAAATGTTCGTGCACATATCTCCGTCCAGCCCAATCACCTGCTTCAATGTAATCACGTGACGCTAGCTGTTGATGTATTTATTGTTGTAATGAAAGTTTGTTTCGAACATGGCGTGATTATTTTGAAGAGTAATATATTTGAGATAATTAACACATTGTGTGCGGGTCCATTTCGCAGCGGTATTGTACCTGGAGCGAGTGTTTTGCGCCTAAAATTAGTTATTCAGTTCAATCTCAATAGATCGAAAATTAGTTCATTTTTTAAACAACTTTTCGTATTTTGTACTGAAATATATAAACAAATATATATAAATTTTTAAACAAAAAAAATATTTTTTGAGTGGATACATTTATAATGGTATCGTAAATAGGAAAAGCCCGATGGAAATAGTAGTACGTAGTTTTAAGTCTTTCGAATGATGTTATATATAACATTTTTACATTATAAAAAAAAATAAGAGCAATCATAAAACTAATGTTTTACAGTGTGGTAATGTTCAAAGCATTTTCCTCTATGAAGAGGCAAAATCGCACGGATAAAAAAAAAAATAGTTAATTTTAAATCTAAATGGATTTTTTGTAATCCACCTTCCCATTCTGTGGTTCCGCATCGACTGATGTAAAAACTAGTTTTATTTGTCTCAATTCTTCCAGAATCCATGTAGTAGACAAGAGCATTCGGCTTCGTTTTCCTGCACATACCGTTATTTTTGTGCCCACAAACCATGTTACACTAACCCGTACTAGTACGTGACTCGCGCTCAAGTATCAATCATCAGAAAACGTACTAGTACGTGACCTGCTTGCAATGTGTTAACAAAATGGATGTGTATGAGGAGTAACCAATACGGCCCGTCGATGTGTTGGATGAGGAGTAAACCTTATAACGCATATAATTTTAGTTGTATCATGTGCATTGTTAGTGAGATTCACTGCGAATTAACTTTCAAACAATTCATTTTCAGAATAAATCCTCCTATTATCGGAAACGGAAGAGTGCTAGAAGAAAATTTGATCCTAGGTGGTTACCAAGTCCCTAAAGGGGTAGGTGACATTTCAGACGTATTTTTACTTTGCGGTTTTTTACTTTTTCATGCACAATTGTCAAAAAAGCATTTGTTTTAGAATCATGGAAATATTGCATAATATCTTTTACTAATAGGGATATGTTTTTACATCATTCCAGTCCGATTCATTTGCGAAATCTGTTGCCATTAAATGTTCATTCTTCTTCCAAACTCTTATAGAAAGAAATCGTAGAGGCACGTTCTTTAGTATTAATAAAATTAGCAATCGGACATTTGGAATGTTTATACTCTAACAATCGAATACCATAAAAACGATATTGCACTGTTAGACATTTGCCAGATCCATGCAGAAGATATTTGGATCTGAACCTTTTGACTCAGTCCTTTTTCCACTTCCAACCCATAATCAGGATTCGAACCCGCCCTTTCAAAGTTATGTAATTTGTTTTTGGCAGTGTTTACTACGCGAATTTGGTATACTCGAATCGTATAAATACGTGTAGGTTAAAGATCTTTAAGAGGGCAGTGAAGAAATGCCAGACTATGTGGTTGACTTGCTGTACAGCCAACTTAAGATGATTTGCCAAGTTTTTATATTGAAACATTGGGGTTCGAATCTGATTTAGAGAATGTTAAAGAGTTTTGCGATGTTAACTTGCGTTGAACTTTTTTAAAATTCAATCTATTTTTTGCTTCAAGAACGAGCTAATGAGCTTTTACTTTAATAATTATAGTTTTTTATGGACACTTCTCTCCTCATTGTGCTCCCACGATAATAAATTCTTCCAAAGCTTTGCTAACTTTCGGGTCAGTGTAACCTGAATGATGGCATGCACGATAACTCTTGAGTTCTGTATCTGTTAATATTTTCTCTTTACAGATCAACACCATCTTCCATCAGCAGGTGGCCTGTCTCTTGGAAGAGAATTTCCCCGACCCCCTTCAATTCAAGCCTGAAAGACATCCCTCTTCCCATATGAAATACCTCGAATATGTGTTCGGGGCCCGAAGAAGAGCCTGCTTGGGAAAATCTTTTGCACTCAGTCAGATGGCTTTAATCATCGCTAAGGTACGATAGTTCTGCTTTATCTAATTCAAATATATTGAATACTTCTTGTATACAGCCGACCACCCCGCCAAAACGGAACATAGCTGCATCGACAGGATTTCTTGTGGTCGACTGCTGAATAAGTATGGTCCAGCCTTACATACACCGAACAGTCAAACTAACATTCCTTTCGGGATTATAAATAGCTGCCTTTCTCCCCATCTGCACACTCTCAAACAGTTGTTAAAGATTGATAGTTTCATTCCATCATATCCTTCAGGGTTTTGAGATTACCTGGTATCAATATATTGAATACTAGCTTTTACCCGTGACTTTATACGCGTGGATGGACGGATGGATGTTTGGATTTTTATGGTGCAAGGGCCAAAGCTGGCCATGGTGCGCCAAACAAGTGGTGTGTGTTGATTTCCAAATGATAAATAAATAAAAATGTCTTCAATGTCAAAATACAAACAACGTTTTGTTTTTATGAAATCAAAGTACAATAAGTTTAAAGGACAAAGATCTTGAACCTTTTCTAGGAATCTTTTCTGTAATTGAAGTTCTAATTTAAAAAAAAACATGGTATTCATATAAAATGGATACAATTTATGGCTCTTAAAAACTCGGATATTCTTGTGAGGGTTTTCTCCTACCAAATTGCACGTCTCCGATGATAAAGAATTAAAATGCCGCATACGATGGGAATTAAATTTAGGACAAAGAATCAAAATGTGTAAAACTGCGAGATTGACACTGCAGTCTGAGCACACTGGAGCCTTATCTTTGGTGGGATTTGGCCTCAATGCTTTGGCGCGAAAATTAGTGGTTAATTTTATTAAAAACTCGGGTTACTTTTTGTTCCGGTTAACTATGTTCTATTCCTGACTATAATCTTTGCGCTAAATTTATTAATTGCAGCAGTTAATAGTTGCCGTTAATAAACTGATACTAAAAAAGATGTGTAGAAATGATATTAAGATCTTTCACGGAATTGAACCATTTTGAGCAGCCATACTTCGCAGGTTGCGCTTCTAAAGTATTCAAACTCAGACTTTAAATCAAAATGCCTTTTTCGGAGAATAAATGTACGCTTTAAAATCGGCTTATTTGGAGTTTTTCTCTTTTGGATAAAGAATTCAGATCCAAGAAATCGATTGGGTACCTTCACCATTTTGAGAAACCAGTCGGTATGAAATTTTTCGAAAAATATTTACTTATATCAATTTGAAAGATCAATTTCATTCTTGACTTTTGCGATAAATGGATCCCGATTGATCGAAACTACTGACATAACAGTGATATTAGCTCTACAACGATGTCGGATTTTGAATTGAAACTGTGGCACCACGTTCATTTTAAAAGCAATTTTTCAATAAAAGGGTTCACCACTTCTAATGGCTTTATAAAACTAAGCAGCTCAGTTTTGTGCCTTTTTTAAACATTTGTCTTTTTATCTTTTTTCAGATCCTGAAGGATTTTGAAATCATCTACGAAGGAGAAGAAGTCAACATGATCAATAGACTCCACAACGAGCCCGAAGTGCCTCTTTATTTGAAATTAGTTCCACGAGTGTAAGAACATAGCAGTTGGAGAACTTTTATTAACCTGTAGGAGTTAAGAGCTGTGCTCTTGTTACTGATATTGTTCACATTTTTATTAACAATAAACATGTTTTATATTCATGTGTTTATTCTTTCTTTTTTACTTAGAATAGCATTGCATAAACACAATAGGTAGAAATTCTTTGGATATCATTAAGTTCTTCTGGGATGTCCGTTTTGCATGCAATATCTTTTGTTGTCCTGTCGATACAGCTACGTTCATTGGCGGCGGGGTGGTTGGCTGTGTGCAAGAAGTATTTTTTGTTGCGTGTTCAAATTGCATCCGGGTTACCAATGTGGAAGCTGCATTGGGTAGAATAGAATCTGGAACAATGTGGTTAGTAACTAAGTAAAAAGACCACTAGAGAAAAGTAATTACTTGTTTACAGAAGTTATCTGGCTTGTAAGCTTTCATCACATTAGAAAACCAAATAGGCTCCATTTGAGTGGTTGATTCTAAACTAATATTTTCAGATTTGGATGCTAGCGGAATTTATACAAGCCTAGTGACTCCTTCAACCTTCTTGTATACAGCCGACCACCCCGCCACCACTGGACGTAGCAGTATCGACAGGATTTGCTGACTGCTGAATATGTATTTTCCAACCTTACATGGACCGATCAGTCAAGCTAATATTCCTTTCGCGGGAGTAAATAGCAGTCTTTCTCCCCATCAGCACACTCTCAAATAGTTGGGATGAAACCATCAATCTTTAACATCATATCCTTCAGGGTTTTGAGATGACCTGGTACCATCAGTAGGACTAATTTCGCTATTTTTATTTCGCATGAAATATGACCACATATATTCACCAGTCATCTTCCTTTTCCAGATATTTGCAAAACAAGGCTTGAAGCCCGCAACCTCACCTAATGAGATTGAAATTGACGAAATTAATCCCTCTCTCCGCACTGTAAACAATCCATCTAAAATGGTTGAGTTTGATGGAGTTTACTGGCGCTAAAACCACTTCTGATTATGCAGCGTCAACCTCAAGGTATATGCAAACATGATTTGTGAAAAGTTTCAAAAGGTCCGTCAAAATCTCTGCCCCAACATTCTATTGAGGGCCGCGGTGGACTGGTGGTAAGGTCTCGGCTTCGGAACTGGAGAGTTTCAGGTTCGAGACTCGATTCCACCGAAAAACCGTCGTGTGAGAGGGGGGGGGGGTTCTCTTGTTCGTTAAATCTATCAGCCAAACGTCCTCCCGCTGGTGTGGAGAAGGGGGTGCCAGTTCAGGTGTCATCTGACCGTGGTTCAAAATCACGAGGTCCGTCCCAAAATAGCCCTCGTGTTGCTTTAAAAAAATGGGACGTTAATATAACTAAACAAAACTAAACCCCAACATTCTATTCAAGATTTAAAAATCTTGAATAGAAGCACAAATAAAATGTCATATAGATCTGAAGCATTAAAATAAACTAAAAAAATACTTGAATGAGGTAAAAGAACCCATTTTTTTTTAAAGTAAAAAGTTGTGGTTAGGTTGGTTGGTTAATTCAGTTTTAATGGCACAAGAGCCAAACGGTAGGCTATACTGCGCCAATCATATGGTTTGAAATGGTATTAATAACGAAGTTAAAATATTTAAGGTATATTAAATCAAGTCGGTAAAACAGCAGCAATCAAAACGGGAGATCAGTCAGGCAAAAACAAGTCCATGGTTGAAGAATAGCTATATAAAATGATAAAACCCAACAGCCTTTAAATAGTTAAAAATATACTGGGGGTCAATTCATAGTCACGTGTCATGTACCGAACAAACGGTTTGTGCCCAATTTTCAAGCGTTCTGCGCATGTCGGAAAGACTGCCGATAACGTTGATCCGATACATTAACACTAAAGTGAAATATTACGCTAGCCGAATTATGATATAAATCTTTTTAAGTCAGGTGAATCAAGTTAAGTGAAGTTGAGTTAAAATATGTCATACGATGAGAATTAAAGTTGCGGCACTCAGCTAGGATATGTGCAACAGTAAAATCAATATTAATGAAGGGCATCTAGGTGCTATCTCACCGAATAATGAGCAAAAAGTTGTAGATGAGGCACTTTAGGAAGGATGTCTTTTAAAACAAAATGAGGGGAATGAAAACATTGAACTCGTTCAGAATCAAAACGTGGACACTCGATCAGAATGTGCGAAAAATGCAAAAATGGTATTCTCGTGTATGTGTTGAAACTCTAGAAAACATACCGTTTAAACTTGGTACTCCCAGATCTGATAGCACGCATTTTGAAAAGTAGTCTTTTCCGATGACGATTTGTCGTTGTTCGTTTTTTTTTTTTTTTTTTTTTTTTTTTTTTTTCTTTCTTTTATTTCGAAGCAAGAGAAATGGATTGAAAAAAATCATTTAAAAGCTGGCGATTCGATTGTGGGGCTAATGAGTTGCAAATTAGTTTTGATTGCTGTCTCTGAATATACTTTTGATCTCTACAGTGAAATTAAGTGTTATATCAAGTATTATTACAAATTATATTAAGTGTATATCAATTTTCCTTTTTCGTATACGAAGTATAAAAATTATACTCACTCGACGAGACTCCACATTTCCTACCTCCATGAGTTGGAGGAAATTTTGGGGGAGAATTATGCTCTTGAACATGATGGTTCAAGGCTTTGATCTAGACGAATAAAATTTGGGATTTGGTCTCTGATTGAAATTTATAAATTTAGAGTCAATTGTCAGTGAACTCCATGCACAAGAAGTATGTCTGATTTCAAGTGAATGCGATAACCACAGAGAAAGGCGATAACTGTAAAACAAAGAGCTAGGTAGATAAAGTTTCGTAGAAGTTTATCCAAGTTTAACAGGTAAAATGTAGGCTTCTATCAAATTTAGAGCCTTCAAGAGGACGCACTATTAATGAGAACCATACTTTGGTTGTTTTAGTTTAGTTATATTAACGTCCCGTTGTAAAGCAACACGAGGGCTATTTAGGCACAGACCTCGTCATTTTGAACCTCGGTCAGATGACACCTGAACTGACACCCCCCTTCACCATACCACACCAGCGGGAGGACATTTGGCCTGGATGGGTTTACGTGCAAGACTCCCTCACACGACGGTTCTTCTGTGGAATAAAGTCTCGAACCTGAATCCCTCCGGTTCCGAAGCTGAGACCAGGACACCGTGGCCCCTACATGAGATTGCATATAAACTCAATAACTCAAATGAGCCAAATTTCATATTCCAAAATTTTTACGTCGCCTTATTGCTAAAATTGCAGCTATATATCAAATTTTGGGTTCATTCGGCCGAACAAAAAGCTTTAAAATGCTGTTTCCGTTTTCTTCATTATAGTATGGAGCATAAAACGCTTTGAAAAAGCTCTTGTGGCGATTACATCTTTATTCAAGAACTAAAATTTTTTGCAAGAGCATTTCATCTTTATTTAGAACTAGCTGGTACCCGGCGCATTGCTGCCACAGAAGAAATGATTTTGGAAATAGCGTTTGAAATTTCAAATAAATCCAGTTTAATTAGGAATGATGGGAAGAAGAATATTTATTTTCCTATCGGAAGTGAATACATTCATTGAAATTGAACGATGTATAAAGGAGAAGGCAAAAAAATATTTATTATCTATTTTTTAAACTTTATTAGTCCAGACTTTGGGCAATATTTGTTTGTTTTTCCATCTTCGGCAGAAACAAATAAGTGCAAGTAATAAGTATTCAAAGTTTCATCGCAATCGGATAAGGGGTGCGGTAGCGCATTAGAGACATAAAACAAATATTCATTTTTAGTACTGTAAAAGAAAGTTTTTCTACTAGAAATATTAAAACCAGAGAAGGGTAAACAGCTGGTTTTAGTATTTCTGCTTGATGGATTTAGTCAAAGTTCTCTGAAAGTCCTTTTATAACTGCACAGTGCCAAATTGCTTCACACTGATAGAGTTTCAAATTGTTTGTTGATTTTTCTCTCATATACTTATTGATTGTCCAACTATGTTTAAAGCCATAACAGTAATAATATGGAACGATATAGCCAGCGTTTGATGACGGGCCTAATTATAAAATCACTTAGAGTGCAGTAACATTATTAAAATATGGCTGGTAGGACACATGATTTGGATGTTATCACCAGAGACTCAAAACTGTTAAGAATCAAAAATAACTATCTTTGAGCTAAGGAAAAGGTTAAATACGGTCTTTAGAATCTTTTAAAAAAAATATCAACCTAATCTGCGGGTAGTGTTGGCAAGGTCTCGACTTCGGAACCGAAGGGTTTTAGGTTCGAGACCCTATTCCACTGAAGAACCGTCATATAAGCGGGTCTGGTGCACGTTAAATCCGTCGGGGCCAAACGTCCTTCCTCTGGTGTAGTGTGGAGAGCGAGGTTGCCAGCTCAGGTGTTGTCCTCGTCATCTGACCGCGGCTCAAAATGACGAGGTCCGTCCCAAAATAGCCTTCATGTTGTTTTAAAAACGGGAAGTTAATATAACTAAACTAAACTAAAACTCAACCTAACCAGCAAAAAGTTAATACATACAATCATTTTTCTAAAAACTCTGTTAATCTAACCAGGTTCTAAGAGCAATCTAGATAATTTCTTATTCAGATTTATTTTTGTTCCAGTAATACAAAAAGTTAAAATTTTGTACAGATAAATCACAAATCATAAAAAATTTCTGGCCACATTAAAAAAATTATGAATAAAATGTCAAATCTCCAGTCCATATTACTTTTCAAGTTATTAATGTTAATATTGACTCTGAATATGAAAATCTGACATGGGGGACAATGAAGTTTAAGTTATCTGAAAAGCAATGTAGCTAACAAGTAATTTTCCACACCTTCTAAGGTCATCCCTAATAAATAGATAATTCTGTAATCAAATAATAAACAGGGTTTATGAGTATATTATGGAAAATATTAATTTATTATAAATCAAGAAGATTTTTTAAAATAATAACTCATATTAAGCTGGTACTTAAAATTGATTTTTTTGACAAAAAAAAATATACTTCATCATTAATTATAAGATAATTTGATGAATAAATTTTGATTTTATTTTTGCAAATAATAAGTTTGGTGTAGTCATATTATGAAGATATCAGTTTTATTTAAATGTTATTATTTTCTTTTTTTTTTCAATATAAAAGATTAAAATAATAAATATGTATGAATCTGAAAACATAAGAATTCCCAACTATCACATTTTCTTAAAAACTATTTATTATATACACTAATTTACACATATCTAACTATATACAAACATTTTTAAAAATATATCATATATACATAAGATGCTATATACATTTCCATGAGTATATTTTGATACACAAATCCAGTACTTTTACGTAGAATGTATAATCATAATTCATATATTTAATTAATTAAATTATCCACCATAGAAATTTTTTGATATCAAAATTATAAAGTCATCTACAAAATTCATAAAAAATGATTTCGAAAAAACAAAAATAGGTTTCTTCATATAGTTACACAATCAAACTTTATTACAATTCTTTCAAGATATAGTGAATTATTTTCGTGCTCTAATGGCAATATTCAAAAGATACTACTAAATACACTAACAATAACCAATTTTTAAACAATTATTGCACATGCAAAAATCCTCAAAATTAGCCATATTGCTAATTTTTATGCCTTTTGCACTTTAAGTGGTAGTGATTGTTTGATAGACCACTTCTTTCAGAATATTTTTCATGTCTTAAAATATATATTCTTCTCAAAATATCTAATTAAGATTATAGATGACAGCAAAAAAAATTTCTTGTGAATTCATATATGATTTAACTTTATTTTCACAATATAAAATATATTATACATGCCCTTGAAGAATAAAGGATTACATATTTCCTAAAAGATCCCCATAAGATCATTATTTCGAAGAATAGTAATTTCACAAATTTCATATTATAGCAGCAATCATTTTTCTTTTCAAATATAAATTCCAATATATTTCATTATATCCAGTGATACTTCAAGTTTATAACATGAAAAAACAGAAGTGAGCATCATTGCATTCAGAAAAATAATGCTTAATACTAACTTAATGCAATTAAAAATACTAATATTTAATGAGAATTTAACTTCAAACACAACAATTTGACATTTCATATAATGCGAGAGTATATTTGAAATCAATATTTAATTTAAATAGACTATTTCTTTAAAGGTATGAACTCAATGCTGTCAATTTCATTTAATGATGTGGTCCAGAATTGTTGAGAATTATAAATAAAAGATAAGAAATAAAGTTTATTATAAATGTATGTGCTTAAGGTGCTTTTTTTGTTGTTGGAAGGGATATGGAAAATTCTTTTACTTTACTAAATAAATATAAAGTCTCAATTCCTTTAATTTATGATGCTACAGTCATAATGAATATTCTTAACATAATTTGTTGAAACTGAAGAATTAGAATCTACCATTACTACTTAGGGGGGAAAAAATTACATTTTTTTTTTATTTACACCAGCTTGGCACTGAAAGACAAAAAATAGTGATTGATTTTCATGAACATTCATTTTGGTGGTATTCAGCTCAGAAACTTATTTCAAGATTTTTCAAATAAATATATTATTTCAAAAATTACTATTTTGTCCTTATTTGAGTTCCAACAGATATCAGAAAATCTTTCTGGCAGAAGCGAACAAAATGTGGCAGAGAATCAACAGAATATGAATCGACCAATGATGTAGCTTCATGCTCCCTAAATAAAAAACAATCAACCATTCTATAAACATGAAAACCATAAAAAAATGCGGAAAAAATAAGGTACTCTGTGATAACAAACAGATGTTCTATTCATAATAAGACTAAAAGTAAAATAAGGCTTTTATTCAAAATAATAACATTATTATACATTTAACTTTTTATTATTTCCTGTAACTACTATATTTGTCACCAAATCCTAAAATTGGAAAAATTAAAATTTTTCACAGATATTATTTAAAAAATCCAAACAGAAAAACATGATCCATACATATCACAAAAATTAAACTATATTTAAAGTTACTTATATTTTTTTATGTAAGTGGCCTATTACATTTATAAAACATTATATTACTATAACTTTTAAAAATGTTTATCATAAAATATGAATTAATAATCAATAGTTATGAGAGTTTTACAAAGTATTTTCTTCTATAAGAATAATTTAAGAAAATAATTAAAGATTGGATAGCTTTAGCTTTGATTCAATCAATATCAAAACTAAAGAAAAAGATATGAAAGCAATCAAAAGATGTTTTCTATAATTCAACCAGCTTTGAAGTGTTGAAAAAAAATAATGCTAATAAGTAATGTTTGATTTAATGTAAAAATGTGTTTTGTTTATTTTACAGATTACTTCAGTCAATAAAGGTTTATTAATAATTCAAAAAAGAAATATTTGATATCAAGAAATCGATATTCTTACTACTTGTCATGGGTACAAGAAAAATGTATAGTCAATTAACTTTTATTATAAAAGATTCAAATAAAGTAAAGAATTAAAAAATTCAACTTATTTTTTCTTCTTAAAACGAAACTTAAAACATGGAAATCAATAAAGAAATTAACTTTTGATTGCAAGTATTTTAAAAATGACTTTTTTTTTCAAAAACTAAAAGTGCAAAATGGTTTTAAAAAAAACATCAAGTAACAATGCATGAAAATAAAAAAACGAACAAAAATAATAAAACTGCAACTTAAAAATATATTTCTAAAGGAATTCATTTTCTGATTCTGTTCAATAGCAACACACAAATGGTTTTTAAAAATTTCACCAGTTCCAGTAGTTTGCATTATCGTTTCATAATGAAAGAAATTATATTACAGTAATTTTCAAGTGAAATAATAATATATCTAAATGACATCTTAAATACAGAATTAGAAATAAAAAAAATTCTACAGTTGAAATTTCCTATTAGACATAGCAATATTACCCCACCCCCCTCTTCTTTATCTAGAGTAGAAAATTCTTAAAAATAATTCCCATATTAAGAAAAATTAAGACTTGCGTAATTATTAATAACATCATTATTTCAGAAATTCAGAGAATAAAGTAAACATCAACAAAATGGGTAGAATATGAAAGGTAAAAAAGGAATAACTTTGAGAATTTACATCAATTATACATAGCTTTTCCCCCTCCTTCTTCAAATGCATGTTATCGGAATAGACACAATGTTCTTTATAATTTTTCCATTAAATAATTTGTTAACTATCACTACATTAAAAATGAGAGAATATGACTTTTTTAAATAAGCATATTTGCTTTTGCAAATATTTAAATCAGTTAAATATCTGCCATATTAAAGTAAACAGAATTAAAACAGAACAGAAACAGTATTATATTAGAGTATTATATCCTTAAATAAAATGAAATTATGCTTATTTAATCATTTTGTCACATATATAATGAGATAAAACTGATTCCTAATTAAAATTAGTGGATTTTCAATATGTAAAATAACCCTATTGCATATATCTTATATTTTACACAGAATATTAAACATCGCTTGATTACCTTTTTATTATTTGAGAATTTCAAAAGCATAAAATTCATGTTGCAGCTTTAGCAATTTAAAGGATATGGTTAGTTTATTTATATAATAGTAAAAATAGAAAATGGAGTAATAATAATAGAAAATGAAGATCAGCAAATAAATTATTGTAATGCATGTATTAATTATTGTAAACATATTTTTCAAAATGTCTTGGTAACATTAATCATAATCATAAAAACAATCCATTGGATTCCTTATCAAAAAAACAAGAAAAAAATGTAACAGTTATATTGGAAACTTACCCTTTCTCATCAAAAGAATGTTTTACTTCCCATATTTTTACAAAATTGTCCGCATCACATGCAGCAATCAAGGAATCATCTGTGTTATAAGATATGGATAAAATTTTCTTGGAGTAGGTACACATTTCATTGTACAGTTTCCCAGATGCAAGATCCCATACCTTAATGCAGCCACTATCATCTAAGGCAATGAAAAAAAAATCATTATTTTAAAACTATAATTTTAATGCAATTTTAACAACCGTTTAATGTTTTAACAACTGCTATGACAGAATATTACATACATCTCTCATTTTCAGTTAACAATTATTATTTTAAAAAATTCAAATATTTGGGAGTTTATAATATTATTTTTAAATTCTTTTTATCATAAATTTTAATTAGAATATTATTACATAGAAAGATTAATATAAAGAAAGCAAAATATTGATTAATTTGAATTCACGTTTCAGTTTAGTTAATCAACTTTGACTATTTTTTTATTGATTTTGGGTAGGTATACAAACAGTAGAAATCAAATTTTGAGAGTATTAAAAATCTGCAACTAGGTAAAGGTAGATAATGAATAAATAGAGAACAAAGACACCAAGAGTAAAGATTATGAACTTACCAGCAGAAGCTAAATGCTTCCCATCAGGTGAAAAAGCAATGGAATTTATACGCACATCATGACCAGAAAATTTTCGAACTGAAAAACCATTTTCAATAGCCCACAGTTGGATTGTTTTATCAGTAGATGCAGTAGCCAAATACCTGCAATTTGAGTGAAATCTAACACACTGAAATAAAATTTAAAAAGTCAGCAGAAAAGTTAAGTTTTACTTCTGATCACACAAATAAACATCTTACACAATTATTTTTAAGCAATGCTCATAAAAAACAAAAGAATTTGTATAAAAAAATTCAAATTTAAGGATCAAATTATATATAAAGTATAATAAATAATTTGCTAATAAATGTTTTCCTGAATTGTATTGTATATTTTTCCTATTGTGTTTTGTAAAAATCAAACATTTTTGGACCTTTATTTTTTACTTTACTTTTGACTTATGGGAATTAAAAATAACACACATTAAAGAGACATCAAATGGAGAAAATTTCATTCACATAAAATTATCAATGGTACTTTAATAATTATAATTACAGAATATAAAAAAATGACAACATAGTAATAAAATGATAACTTTTTTTTAAAGTGATACAAAAGATACTACTTTTTATACCGCCTTGCAATTTTTTTTACCTTTTTCTGAATATTTCAATAAAAGATTGTTAATTTCCCATGCTAATTTCAAGGCACCCTCCATCTTTTTGCAATAAATATATACTTCAATATTATTAGCAAAGTTAAAATACACTTTAGGAAAAAAACAAATAGTAATGCCTATAAAGCACAACTTATTTTGCACAGATTAACAGTTATATATACTATTTTCTATCTAAAATTTGAATGCAGTCAGATATTCATACATTGCAATATATTTAGTACTCTTGATAAGCAAGGAAAAAATCCCATTCCAGTACGGAGTCCACATATTGCTTTTGACTTAAATAAATACAGTACAGTAATAACAAATGTAAATTTAAAAATTTCACAGTGAAATATATACATTTAAAAAAACAAAATGAATATACATACATCAACATCAGAAGAGTGGCCAACAAAAATTCTGAGAGATTTAGGTCTATTAAAGCTCCACAAGCGAGCAGTGCAATCTAGAGAAGCAGTTGCAAAGTATGCACAATTGGAACTTTAAAAACAAAATTTCCAATTCAGTTTAAGAATATAACAATAAAATTTAAAATAAGGAAAAAATTATAAAAAAATCACTTTTTCCAAATATTTTAAAAATTTCTTTAGCAACGTTTTTTCATAATTGAAAATAAGCTAAGATAAATATAGCAAACAAACAATTAAATGGAAGTAAAAAAATAAGACAGCTTAAATTTGTGCTGTAAAAAAATTAAATAATCTTAAACAATTGAGTTTTTTAAATTATTTTACATATTTAAAAACTTATAAACTTGCATAATCAACATCTTGGCTTTAAAATTCACTGTAAATTGTGAATAATATAATAATGTTTTCAGAATTTAATAATTATTTAATAAAATTATAGAAATTGAATAGAAACTTCAAAAATTCAAATTGTCATAAAATAACAAGAGCTAGACTTCAAATGATTTCAAAAATAAAATTTTACCAAGTTTACTTCAATCATATTAACATTCCATTTGAAAGCAATATTAGGGCTACTTTCTAACCAATATTTAATCACATGATTTTCTTCCATTACTGGAAGCTAAACAGTCTTTAATATCTTTAACAAGATGAATAAAAAATGTGAAGTTACAATACTGAAAATTTTAAAAGATAAATGAACAGAATAATTATATTTTTAATAGTGCTACGATGTCACTGGAGTGCTCATTAAAAAGGTTCATGTACAGAATGAAAAGAGCATATGTAAAGCAATTAAAATAGTATAACTTTAATATCTTACAACTCGATAGAATCAAAAATATGAAGTTATATCCAAACAAATAACTGAAATTAAATATTGTCAACAACCACTTTGACTCAGAGGATGAAGGTGACTAGTAGGAAACAAATTAGATAAAAATGATATAGCACATCAAATATTACTATATTTATTTTTAATGCTAACCTCATGTGTTTTTCAAACTGTTTACACATATGACCATTATATTAATTTATTTTTATGCTTTAAATCCTTTTCACAGAAATTTATTGGAATCAATGTAAAACAATTTTTTTAAAAAAATGGCTTGTTAACTGAAATACCAACACTGCCGCAAAATATTTCTTTCAAAAGCTAAAATATATTCTAAGGATTCAAGATATATTCAAGAGGAGAAGTTCTCCTTTCAATTTTCTCACATAGTTACAAAATGTTATACATTTCCTGTTTAACTTCATAGCATTGTAATGATAATAGGTATGCATTTTGAATCTCTTTCCATCAATTGACTACATCTAGAATTTACAATTTTAGTATCAAGACATATCATTTATTTAGCTTACAATGTTTTAAAGTTACAATGTCCACATACATGCCATATACTAGTCATTGATGGCTATAGCTCAAAATTTGGAAATCTACCAAATAGAGAGAGAAAACAAAAGAGAAAGGACTGCAAGTTGCTGAATTTTCTGTATGGTTACAGATGAGTTGGTCCAAAAGTAGAAATACCATCCCCATCTAATTTTAGCAGTGTTTTGAGATATGCACTAATGAATTGTCAACACAAATAAGAGCTGCTTGAATTTGACAATCCATACTTTAAATTTTTCTACATTCAGTGACATTTCACGGAAAATCATAAAATTGTCACATCTGGAAAGGGATTACAGAATGTAACTAACGAACAGTTTAATATGCTCTCATTTAGATATTTTACTGACTAGTGCCCTCTATGTGGGAATTAGGAACAATACTAGAACGAGAGAAGTTATGATGGAATGACGAGAGAATGGTGTTGTGTGTAAACAGTAGGTTTGATGTGTTTCAAGAAATATAGCCTCCTGTTAACAAATGGCCCATTTAAATGCTGAAATCACTTTAAATATGTGTATTTGTAATGTGTGTTATATTATAAAAAAATATTGCCCTAATAGATTGTTGACCATTATTGCTTTAAAGAAATGTCCCAACATGAATTATTAAAAATGAAAAATTGATAAATTTTGCGAATTGGCTAATAAATAAGGTTTTAAAATAACACAAGGAGTGACTGTTGCTTTGCACCGTTTACAGACTATTTTCCAAAATTTCTTTCACTAAATTTAATTCAAATTTAAATTCAATATCACCTAAATTTGATATAGAAAACTTACCTCACATCTATATCCCATATTGGATATTTATGCTCACAATATGCACGCACATCTTTAAACTCAGTCATACTCCATGCACGAGCTGAAAAATACCAGAATGGGAGGGTTTTTTTTGTTCTATTATTTCCACAAATATAGCTAAAATTTCAAATTATAGCTTAATAACAAATTTCCAATACAACAAATTCTGCATTTAAAAATAACTTCTTACCCCATTTTTTTCATATATCTTCCAAATGTAGTTTATTTAAGGTTTAATTTTGTCATAAAGCATAATAGCAAATGCGTATTGGTGAAATATATCATCCTATATATTAATTTGGTCAAAAATTTGATACAAAACTTTTATTTTGGTATCAATATTCATAATGAATTTTATTTGTCTAATTTCTAGCAATTTCAAATTGCTTTGTTTATGAATAAATAAATAGACAGAATAAACTTATTAAGATCAACAACAACAAAAAAAAAACGCGTCAAATCTCACTCTTAAAAGCAGTGTGTTTTCAAATTATCACATTCATATGCTGATAAACAATCTGTTATTCGTAGATTTATAACTCAAAAGCTAATACAGATCAGCAAATTATTTAATGCAAGATTGTTGTTTACAAAGAGAGTTTAAAATATGGAAATATTTCAAAATGTCAAGGTCAAATGTTTTGATGTCTGTAACATGCTATTTTTGCACTCAAAAAAAAAAGCTGTGATGAATTTATGAATTAAGAGCAAAAAGTTTAATATTTATTATTATTATTAAGAAAATATCATTCAAAATGAATCTTTTGATTACACTTTATCATTAATATATTCAACCAGACTATTTTGGTTATTGTTAATTATTGTTACATGATAGTCCAGTAAAAGTAGCAAAATGATGTGTACAAATTAAACATTTATAAGAGAAAATATTAGCTGAACAATATTTGGTCAAGATTTTAAAAATGTAATTGTGTCCATATTTAAAACAGCTTCAACTTATGTATTAAATTTAATTCAATTACAAAAAATTTTAACTATGTGTAATGCGACTTAAAAAATTCTAAAATCAAATTATTGATTTGTAAGTATTTTAATATGTGATACGTAAATTTTTAAATGCTGTACACTTAAAAAAAAATCATAATTTTCAAATAGCAAAATTCAAAAAATTATATTTTATTTTTCATATAAGAATGAATAAATGTAAAATTAATTACCAGTAGTATCCTCTGAACAAGACATTAACAGACTAGAAGCATAAGCTACTCCATAAACTCCGCCACTATGTCCTTTTAGAACACATCTCTCACTAGATTTGGAAGAAAAAAATTCATGTTTTAAACAAAATATAAAAACATAATAAAAATTCAAGACCATTAAATACTATATGGTCTGTAAAAATTTAAAAATTCATAATTCAGTTGAATTATTATAAAGTGGTGAAAAAAAATTCTTTGGTGATTATTTTTTCCCAAAAAAGATGGTCCCCAAGTTGCACAAAAAAACTGTAAATTGAAATTTTCCTTCTCCTATATCCTTTCCCTATTGTATCACAGTATGTATTAACATGTTGTACCATGCATTTAATATGCTGGATAAACTGCTAATAAGGGAGGGATAGAAAACAATATTATTGATAAGAACAAATTTAAAAACCATAAAATTGCCTATTAGAATCATTAAATTGCTATAGATATAAAAATGGAAATAATAAATTTAAAAAAAATATTTTTAATACCAACATTTAATGATGAAACTTCAATATATAGAGTGTGATCTGGGATAAATAAGGGGATAATGTGATCTAACATCATTAATACACAAAAGCAATAGACTGCTTACTTACATGGCTACTTTTAAACCCTCATATCTGAAATATCTATCTAGTGGAATACCATAAATGGTAAAAATAATAATTTTCTCTATTAACAGATCAGATGTATAAACTATTATTAAACACTGAATGATATTAAAATTACAAAATATTTTCCGACATAATTACATTTATATATTATTAATTTTTTTATTATTTAATAAATAAATTATAATATGTTTATAATTTTCAACTCGATATTATGATTCAAACATATTTATTCTATATACAGGCAAAGCTACATAGAAATTTTTTTAATTATTCAACAATATCAACATTTAATTTGATTGATTTAAATATATCTATATATACCTTGTTGCAGAAGTATCTTCATCTTTTAAGCTTGTTGACGGGTATTCTTCGGACTCATTTATGTCTGAATTGTTAGAGATAGATTTATTCACAATATCTGGGTGTATATTCCAAACATGAATATTCGAATTTTCAAAACCAGCAGCAAGAAGAGTATTCCTTTTATTGATATCAACACAACAAAGCCTATAACATTAAATTTGAAATGTCTACATTATTTGCAGCAGACAGTTTCAGATAAAAGTAAGGTGATATAATGCAACACTACAGAAATTCGATTACAATTCAGCATACAGAATTTTTTATAATTAACAGCATGAGATGATATAAGCATCATAATCAATTAAAATACTTTTTTAATGCATTCTGCAAGTGTAAAAAAAATTTGTCTAACATTTTAACAGACATTTCAAAACCCACACAAAACCTACATATTTTGCTCCATACCAATGGCTCATATCAAAATTTTTTTTAAAAAATCGAAAATCAAAATATTGGTATTTTGATATTTATTGATATACTAGAAATTTTCACCTATTTGCATCAATCTTGTTATTCATAAGCTGTATTCACTACTCCACTATTTTAGCTATATTTTAATAAGGCAGTTCATTATAATTTTCAAAATGCATCAAAATTTTGATTAAGAAGTCCACTTTCAGCATGAGTATTGATAAGAAAAAATAGTTTTAACAGTCAACTACTGTTTAGTGGTTTAAATAATAATATATAAATAAACTGAACTGAATATTATTAAATGAATAAAATTCATTATGTATTAAAATCTATTTTGAATTAAAAAGTCATTACATGCTTTGTTATTGGTTTTTATCATATTATTTAAAATATGCAGTCAGAAGAAACAAGTTACAAAAGCAGATAAACATCTATTATATTATTTTATTAATCACATTTAGCAGCATAAAAAATACTTGAATTTGATTTGTTAATAAATTTATTCTGTTTCATTCATTATTTATTTATTCTATCCTATTTTTAATTTATTCTATTTAATTTAATGTATTTTTTGAACAAGTCACTAAAATAGATTTCCTTTTCAAATATTAATTCAAACATAAAAACATAATAATGAAGTATATCTATTTCAACTGCTCTAAATCAAATTTCTTTTTTTAATGTGATTTTTAACAACTTTACAAAACTAACATTAAAAAAAATTTAATGTTTTTGTCAATAAGTTCAAATACAAACCCCGCTAGAAATAATTTACTTTTTTTTAAGTTAAAATTTTATTCATTTCATAAATATTTGAATTAATATTGTTTGTTTAACAGTATTCTTTAAGCATGAAACTTAAATAACAATTTAAAATAAATGAAAATACATCTAAAATTGTTTTATTAATTTAATAATGACATTACAAATAATTAATCACACTTTGATGCCTTAAATTAACATAGTCTATAAGAATGTGGAAACATAACATTAAGTATTAGTAATAACACAATTATTAATTATAGAATTTATCAGTAATACTGATAATGAAATGAGATTAACTTAAAGAGAATCCGAGTTCATTTCTCTCTGAGTCTTAAACTCTAAGGTTCCCATTATTTTAATGTAACAGAAAACAATAATCATATATATTGTTGTTAAGATTCTTTTAAACATGGTGCTAATAAATAAGGTAAACATACTTTTCTTTTCTGCAACAGATGATGTAATGATAACAAGCAATTTTACCAGAGAGCTCATTTTTCAACTTTTTAATGATATTTCTTGTAGATAAGTGATCTTCGATGCTTTGATTAGATTCTTTTACCTCAACAGATGATGCAGTGATATGTTCTTGATTACTTTGATCTTCAGATACTATGAAAAAATGATTTAATACAATTTCAATCAATGCAAAACATAAAAAAAGTTTCCAAAGAAACATAAAAATGGCCTATGCAAACTTCAGAACAAAAAACTCAAAGATTTTCAGGAAAAAAGGGATGACATTTCTTATAAATTATTCTTATATTCATTAGTTCATTACCATACCTATACACATTAGTTCAAATAAGAGTTTTGAGATGCTACATACACATGACAAGCAGATATTTCTTTCTAATAATTATTTTAAATTGTCTAAATGAAATAAATTTTTCTTGTCAACAATGCTTAAACTCATTTTATTTATACATAAATAATTCAAACTAAAGCTAATAAATATTAACTAATAAAAAAAAACTTTGGTACCTTTGTTAAAATATAATTTTTCTGCTAATAAATAATTAATAGATTTTACTTGCCACTGAATTTCCAATTGGCATTATATAGAAGATTGCTCAAATGATGTATAATATGAAATATAAGAGGCTCTGAGAGTTATTTAATTTTTTTTTTTTTTGAAAAGAGATGTAAAAAGGAATCTAAATTTGATCAAATAAAGAAAGACGAAACCTAACATGTAAAGGGTTAAACAACAAATTTATGAACAAAGAGAGAAACAGGTTTTTGTTGTAATTTTGAAGTCTACAACAGAATTTAAGAGTTAGATTTTACAATTCTGAATAGCAATCAAAGGACTTAAAAAATTACCGAGTTGGAGAATAATGGCATCTAATATTACTTCAATGAATAAATGGAAGCAAATCATTATTAAAAAGGACTGCAAAGGTTTAAATCCAAGTACTTTTTACAAAAAAAAAAAACACCTTTTTATTACTCTTTTATTATCTTCAAATTCTTTTTCCTAAAATATGATGGCTATTTGTTAAATAAAACCCAAATTTAGCAGTTGTTTTTACTATAATATTGATGCATGATAACTAATTTTTCATGATAATAAGATGTGTCTTAAATTTTAAATTGTTAAAAATATTCAGTAAAAGTTTATCTTAATGGTTGATTATGTTTATGCAATGATTCTCAAGCAGTATGCTATGACAATTTTGTGTGCCAACCAAATTTTTGAAATGTATTTAGTAAAAATTATATTTAAAATAATAATAATAATAAATTAAAATTGATTTAAAATAATTAAATTTTTAGATCAATTTCACAATCTTAAAATTCAAATAGCAAGACATGCTTAACACTTTTAAAAATTAAGACTTCTTAAATTTATTTGCATATGCAATTCAATATCAAATTAGGCATAGTGGTGTTTACTGGCAACTTTATTAATTAAATCCTGTAAATAAAACAATAATAATGAAAACTGCATATCATTCATCTTTACACAAGGTAATTAAATAAAAGAATGTGTTTTCATGGTCTCAAAACATACTCTAATTGATCCATAGATTAAAATGCTCTTTACCAGAAGTTTGTTTAAAATTTCATTATATATCACAATGTTTCCTTGCAATTTATAATTTGATTTCCATATTATTTCTGTTTATACTTCAACACTATACAACTTACAATCTTAAATAGTAGTTAAAATCATGAATGAAAAATTAAATAATTTGCATAGTTTATTTAATGAAGAAAATTAATTACAAATTTCATACTAGGTATAAAGATACTGAAATATATAGTGATATTAAAGCAAAGAAATGCATTTACCTTCAATGTTAAACTCCTTACGTAAAATTGGACTCAAAATCCTACATTCTGCATCCTAAATATTCAAGAAATAATAAATCCATATTTATAGTTTTAAAAAGTTTCGAATGTACTAGAATTTTAAAAACTGCTAATCTAAATAATTACTTCTGGATTATACCCACTTACATAAATATGTTTTCATATGAAATAGAATTCAATCCTAAATAGGATATGACTCATTTTACTATCTTGATTCTTTCTGTTCACTATTAATTAAAATCTTATTTATGGGAAATTTAATTTTATTTTGAGGCAATTGAATACATCTAATTGTCCTTTTTAATCGCCTAATGTAACAAGTCAATGTGTTTTTCAAAATTACAAAATAATTTTCAATTGATAAGTATCACTTATTATCTAAATTTTGAACTCAAAGTTTCATCATTTAAAACTATTTACCCCTTTGATTTAAGTTCAATATAAAGCAAGAATTTCAAAAGTAATCTATATATTTTCTTATTTTATTACGCTTAAAAAAAAATTTTAATGCATATATAGATAGATAAAAAATATATATTAAAATGACTTTTTTATTGATTATTTGATAATTTCTAAAAATTAAATTTGATTTAATTTTACTTCATAATTTTGCTGCTTCCAATATAAATTTTTTTTTAAATTACTGAAATCTATGTTTTAAAAATTAAGTTGGATGTCCATAGAATAATAAAGTATTTAAAAAATATGAACACAAAATTCAAACATATAAAGAAAATTATAAAATACTAAAACAAATGATCTTAATTACAAAAATCTATAAAATTAGTAAAAAATTGAAAAAAAAATTAAAAAGCTAAAAAATACAATATTTTTAAGCAGAATAACTCAAAATATTAACATCTTCAATAGGAAACTTCAATCTGATCTTAATTACATAAGAGTCTGTAGTCTTTGATCGTCACAAATACAAATACTTTTTATAACTGAAGTAAGTTTTGCCAAAAGTGGCTAATTAAAGAGAAATATTTCACTTTCAGTCTAGCTTTATAAGGCCATAAATATACAAATGTGACATAATTGCACACTTGTAAGTTCACTAACAAACGAAATCTGACAGGGAACAAATAGGCAATTTTGAACAAATTCATCAGTACAGTCCCCTGTCAAGTGAGACAATTGGATAAGGAGGAGATGATGGCAAACTGCTACCAAACAGAAATGATATTATTTACAAAAGCTTATTATTCAAGGATAGTCTTTAATTAATATTTACTTAAGAAAACTAATTTTTGTTGTTGTTATATTAAAGAGATTTTAAATATCAGCATAACAACTATATACATATATGTAATACAACATACATAAGTATCTATATTATCAATTTGGTAAGAATTCAAACAAAAAAATTCTATAAAAGAAAAACAAAAAAAATCTGCTATAGCCTTCATAAATTGGTAATAAATAAGCAAATTGTGGAATAAACTGTACCTCTAAATATTTTTTCAAAAGTTTCAAACTATCTTTAGAAATCTTGACTTTATATCTGTATTCGCTGAAGAAAATAAAATTCAAATAAAACTTTTTTTTTAAATGCAAGCAATACTTAAAATATTGTACACAACAAATTTTGCAAATTTTCAGAATGTTATTAATTTACATACACTTACTGACTTCTTGATTTTATATAATGTTCATATAAATAAAGACATTTTTATATTCATGCTCAGATAATTGAAGGTCTTCTGGACCCATTAAAATTAAAACATTTATTTAAAGCTTGTTACAAGATATTTATCAATTATGCATTAAACATAAATATTAATTATTGTATTTTAAATATAAAATAATTGATAGTATCTAGCATCATACTGTTAATTGTAATATATTTACAAGGTGAATTCAGTGAAGATGATAAAAATGCTAAATAAATAAATATTTAAGGCACAAAAGGAACAAACTTACAAATACTTGCCAATCAGTTAAATAAACAAAAACCATATTATTTGTATCATGATTATACAGAGACATCATTAGATAAATACAGATATATCATTATAGAAACATACAAGACAAAAATAAATATTAAAGGTACAAACTTATGATTACTTTATAATCAGTTACATAAATATACCATCAAATTATCTGAAATATGATAACACACAGATATACCATCTGTATAATCATAAAATATGCTTTGAAAGAAACTGTCACTATTGAAACTTCAAAGAAGTAAATAGGAATTTTTTAAAATATTAATGAGAATAACTAAAAGCATGCAATAATAATAATAATGACATTTTAGTTTTCTAAAAAAAAGAGATAAAAAGATATACCAAAAATTCTTAAAATATGAATGATCTTGAACTTCATTTGAACTTTTAAACTTCAATAAATCTTGAATAATTTCTGTATATCCTTCAGCTTTTAAAAACAGCCTGGAATAGGTTGAAACAAATCTTTGAGCTGAAACAATTTTAAGAGATTATACTATATGAATCAAAATTAATAATGATTAAAATAAATTTAAATAAAAATACAGACTTTTTTAAGCTAATATTATTAAAGGCATCAAATTTTTTTTAGTAAAAACAAAAATAAGGTTATAAATATTTTTAATTTTTTTGTAGTTTTGTTACGCAGAACGAAAACTTAAAATTGTCACTATTTCCTAAATTAAAAAGAATTACTTTTTTGTCCTTTTGTTTGAAAAAACATCATCTCTACAATTCTTGTGATGCACATGTGGATATATAGCAACATCTCTATTAATAATAAATATGAATGTGTGTCTGTCTGTATGTTTTGTTATAGATGAAAATCTTTTGATTCACAATTACTAAATTTGACACATTTATAGGATAGATATATGCACCAAAGAACAATTTTTTGAAATATTAATTGCAATTTTAATTAATTAAAAACTAAGTAAAATTTTAATATGAACATAAAATAAGAACTTTAAAAAAAGATATCATAAGATAATCATTTTTAAATAAACCTTAAAATGAAGAAATATATAAATAACACATATTTTAGCAGTTGCATGGCCAAACAGAAGAAATTTTTGAAATTTTAGAACTTTTATTTTTTTTTATCATGTCAAGTATATTATATACAAGGAAGTAGAGATGATCAAAAGTCATATTAGTTTACATTGCAACACAAAAGCAGAAGTGCAAAAGAGGGACTGAAAATTTTCCTTTCGTTGCTTTTATAATGAGATACTAATAGATATTTCTTTGGTATATGATGATTTAGGCAAGGAAATTTTAGGTATCTTTAAAAAAATGTGGTAAAACTTATGAATTTTGATCCCAGCACTCAAAGTGTGAGAATCTGTTGCATTTATAGTTTTCTAGAGAGCATGTTAAAACGGGAAAAATAAAAAGTGGAATAAGAGAACATTTTAAATGTAGATAATATGCAAAAAAAATCAAAAAAAAATTACGCAGTTAAGACTGAAACTAGATTAAAAGATGTCATTACATACATTTATATAGTTTTTTAATTACATTAATTTAATGACTTGCAACATTTTTCTTAATCTTAAGGAACTTCAAATATTCAATGCGTAATTTAATGCCTTTGCTTGTTTAGGTGAAATTAAATTCTCTCCATTGTTAATATAAATTTTCAAATATTTATTTATCTACTGCTGCTTAAAGCTAAGGATCTAAATTTTTGCTAATTCTTTCACATTCTTTCAAAAAATTATAATGCATTTTCATTCTTCTTTTAATTTAATCAAATATTTTTAAAAAGAAAGGCTTGTAAGGTTAGATCAATTCTATCTTGTAAACTGAGAGAATATACTTAATCAGTTTTATTATTTCCATCACTTTGCTTAATTCCAAGTAAGAGATTGCTGGACATGAAATATGTCATACAATAGTAAAGTCATAGAATGCAATTAAATATTAGATAGCACATATAGTTATGTCATGTGTTTTGAAGCTAATAAAAATGTTCATGTATTCAATGAACAGAATTAGTGCAGAGCATAGTAAGTGAATTATTAAGGCAAAAATATAAATGCATGCAATAATTTGAAACTTAAAAGTGTAGTATAAGGGAATCCTAAATATAAACATATGAATAAGAATTTCAATTAAAAGAACTCAGTAATTATTGCCAGTGAACAAACTGGTAACTAAAGAATCTTAATACAAATTCATTTTAAAAGGCTCGTCTAGGAATAAAATTTTTATTTAACTGTAAAGCGATTTCTAAGGAAAAAAATAGGAATTGTATTAAATTAAAAATCTCCTTTGAAACTTCAGCCTAAATAGTTTTTTCAATCAATAAAAACTGATTTTTCATACATAACAAAAGATAATGGCTTTTTTTTTTAACATTTTTTTAAAATAGTTATTTGTTTCTAATTTGAAGTTAGTAAGCAAAAGAAGAGGAAAGAAATGCATTCAAAATTAAAGAAAGATCAAAGTTACTTTTAAAAATTAAGATTTTTTAAAAATTAAAAAATAAGATAATCACAAATATTCTGGAGGATAAAGGGTCATTTGACTTATATTGCTTTATTCTGACTGCCCAATGAGTGCTTTAATTATTTACTGTATGCATACTGAAACTGCATAAGTGAATAAGAATGATAAATATAATAGTAGTCTTTTGTAAAGAACTTTATTTTGTTCATTGAATAATAATTATGATCTAATAATGATATTAATATAAATTATACTTAATTCTTTTCAACTCCTAAATCCTCATGGTTGAAGGTACATATAACACAAGTGATATAAACTGTTGTTCCAGTTTTAAAATCTACAATTTTTATAATTCTTTCATAAAATTTATTCAGTTTTACACACATAAATATCAAAAGAAGGAGAATATTGAATAGATAATCAAATCTGCATCTATCATTTTGACATTTTGTAAATCATTAAAAAAATCAGTATTTTCCACTATACCGGCACAAGCAAAAAGTTGCAACTAATGATGCAACTGCTATACGGAATATCGCCGCCAGTAACCTTTTGCCACTACATTTTTCAAAGAAAATCGTGGCCATTTTGACACCTGCACCAAAATGGCGACTCTGTGCTATCACCAAAAAGTCTGCTTGGCGAGATTTGCGACAGTATAATGGAAAAGTACCAAAAAATCAATAGTTGCACAGCTACATTAAAAAAAGGAAAAACAGAAAAAGAAAATTATGCCAAATATATCTAGTAAAATTTTAAATGCATATTTACCTTCTGTGAATTTTTTATCTTTAAATAAGAGAAAATATATGTACACGTAAAAAGGGAAGAGAAAATGAGTCAGCTGGTGCTGTTCTGGTGGAGGAGTTTCATTAACAAATGTGATAAATCTGAAAATTGATTTTAAATAAAATCTAAGAATTTTACAATAAATAATCAATACAAAATCTAAACAATTTTTCACTAACCCTGAGTATTCTTTTGTAGCCAGTAAAAAATCTGCAGAAGGATTGAGAGACTCCATACTACTCAAAAAATTAATATTTTCTTTTGAAGGCATTATCTTTGAGACATATGGATTGTGAAATCACATCCCTACAATCAGCAAATATTATTCAATTAAAAAATATTAATAAAAGCAGATTAAAAGGAAAATGTGATATTTTTTTAAACATGGAACATTTTTGATTAATTTGTGCACATTTAAACAGAAAACTTAGAAAGTTTAATAATAATATATCACACAGAATGAAAATGTAGCAAGTAAGAAGACATAAGAAATTATTTTAGATGTTTTATAATTAATTATACCTGGATTCCAAACTATTTAATGTTTTATCAAGAAAAGTTGAAGTAATTCATCATTTTAATGAATTTAATCTTAAAAATGTTTGAGTTTTTAGAAGACAATAAAACTTTTAACCTCATAAAAGAATTCTTTAAAATAAAATTGATCTATAAAAAATTTTAGATTTAAAAAAAAAAAAAACTTTTTCAAAATAATGAAATATTTCCAATGGATTACTTTAACTACGTTAATACATTAATCCGTATTTAAATAAGTAAACACTAACCAATATGGTAAGGAATAATCATACTAAATGTTTGTTTGATATTCTTGAAAATTAATTTGGGATAACAGAAAATACACATAAGACAGATTAAGACTAAAAATAAATTACTTATGATATAAATGCTTGTAGGACAGAGTATCTTCTTAGTTCAACACGTCAACCATTTCTGCTTGTGACTTTCTTTCTAGAAGAAAAGATTTCAATCATTCTCATTTCCTTTGACTGCCACTCTTAAAAATATGAAATTGGTTATGGTTATTTGACTCGAGAATAGGATATCAGACTTCATGTTGAAAAGAGAAATTAAATGCTTAAATAAAGTAAAAACATGAATTTTATTAATAAATTTGATATAGTAGAATTTTAAAACTATTTTCCCCATTTTCAGTCAGTGAAAGTCTACAAAAAAATGGTAACAAAAAAAATCTTAATGTTCTTTTTGGTTGTAAATTTGTTATGATAAACTGAATTAGAAAAGGGAAAATATGAATAAATATTGAATTTTACAGGATAAATTTCATAAAAGATTATTTAAGACATTATCACAAAGGATTCACAGAAGAATTGGAAGGACAAAAAAACATCATTACAAGTCCACTCAAATTAAAACAGAATCAACAAGCTAGCAGATTTGGGGTCAAATTTATAAGGAAGAATGAACTTAACTACTGTTCACATAGTTTAAATTTTTAATGGCAATAAATTTCAGATTTTCAATGAATCTTTGATGTTATTAGTAAATTCTACCTTTTAAATAGCTAACTTTTGATTTCTGTTAATTGTACAATACACTTTTTTAAGTGTTGATGTAAATGCAAATAGATAATAAATAATAATAGATAAAAAATTTCCTTTTTAAAATAACTTTTACATTATAGAGCTTAAATATTTAAAATTCTGCTTCTGATCCAAAACTTGAATACAATTGAATGCTGAACAATTCAGCAAAAATATTATCATCAAAAAATTAAATCAAATTCATGGAGAATTTAGAGAAATTAAATTAAATAAATAAACAATTCATGGAACAATTAAATTAAACAAAAAAATTCAAAAACACTGCATATTTTCATTCAATTATTAGAACATTATGTACACATTAAATTTTATTATTTCAGTTACAAAAAAAGAATTGTTCCACTAAAAAATAAAATAAAAGCTTTAAGAGTAGGAAAAGTGAAAAAGATAAAATTGTCAAATTCAAAATTCTGACCTGCCTTTTATCTTTAAATATAGAGCATGCAAGTAATAATTATCAAAAACTATTTATTATTATTATATAAATTAAAATAATGTGCATTTGTACAATTAATCATTTTTTACTGATTAAATCATCTGAAATGAATTTTTCATCTATCAGTACTTTAGATATATTCAACATCTTTCCTGAATATTTATTAATAATAGTTAATAAAACAGTATGGTATTGAAACTATAAAATATTATATCAGAAGCAAGTTCATACTGTTCTTTTCTCTCAATATGAGTTTAAAATTAAAGAATAAATTTAGAATTATTTAAAAATTTATTTATATATATAAATTTTTTAATAGCACATGCACTTATACATAAAATAGTTATTAATAAAAGCAAGCATCTGCATAATACTCTACATAATCATATTAAATGTTTCAATGAGTTATTTGCATATCATTAATTTTGTACTTTACAGATAATCTTTTTAAAGTGTTGATGTAAATGCAAATAGATCATAAAATTATAATTTCAGGACATTAAAAAGATATTTTTAAAAATCCAAAAGCATTCAATATTCTAATTATATATTTTTCTTATTAGATTGTTATAAGTTGGAATTCTAAAAAGTAAATTTCAGCATCTTTAACAACTATATCAAACATTTTTACTATATTTTGTCTTTTTCGAAATATTTGTCCTGGATTATTAATTCCCTTGAATAATAATCCTTCTTTATTATTCAAAAGTTAGTTAATCTTTGCTCGCCCTTTGCGGTTAATCTGTGCTTTGGGTCCCCTGCTTGGCGCATTTTCAAAAAGTCACCAACTGGCGCGTTTTTGCATAGTGTCTCTCGGTGCATTCAACTCCGCGAGACAACATGTAAAAACGCGCCAGTTGGCAACTTTTTGAAAATGCAGCAACCAGGGGACCCAAAGCACATTTTCACCAAAACGGTTAAAAACATTAACATACAATGTTTTTTTATCAATCAAGTATCTGTTCATAAAAATGGAAACTAATAATAAGTTTGGAAAAGTATACATTTATTTACTTTAAAAAATAAAAGACTTATATTAAAATCTAATAACTACTGGAGGTAGGTTTTCAATCAGGAAAATTAGCTGAGGGAGAATCGTAGGCAGGTTAATAAAAAAAATCTTAATCACTAAATAAATGAATTAATTAATTAAAGAAATGTTTTTAAATCAAATTTATTAAAACGAAGAAGTTCTTTACATTGAATTATTGAAATCTTTATTAAATAAGTTAAAGTACAATTACTTGTAATATATCAGAATATTAATTCTTCACGTTATGTTATATTCATAAATTTTGTAAAACATTTTTTTGTATTATATTGACTTGAAGTTTATTCCTTAACAAATACTCGGAATAATAAAATATTTTTAACTGTGTGAAATAAAATTATGAATAATTATTGGTTAATTATATAAACCGAAAGCAATTTGTATTTATTTTATATAATTTTAGAAATAAAGCACATACATAATTTCAACTCAAATCAATCATTAATATATTGATTAAGCTAAAAGTATGATGATACGTAAAACTGAAATAAAAAGTTTTTAAAAAAAGAATCTCCCAATATTCACTGTCTATGGTTAAATATGTCTTCATCGGCCAATGATGAATATCACACATTTCAGTTAAATCAAGCAAATGTCATGATACATAGCAAAGAAGTTTGGCAACTTTTTTACTTATTCGCCAGGGAAAAAAGCACAGAGTATGAAGTTTATAGCTGGTTTATCATTACATATCATGAGCTACTTTGGATAAAATATATTCAAGTAGGCTGAATTTTAAAAAACACATATACAATTAAGTGAATTAAGCAAGCATTAAGAATAGAAGCATCTTTCTAAAATAAGTCTTAGCACGTATTGCCTTACAGTTCTAAACAAAAGATTATTAAAAAAACTGAGACATTAAAGATATTCATCTCCTCTATTTTATGTACTTTTTTTAATGCATTTGGACCTGGTTAAAAAAAAAAAAATAACATTCTTACCTTGATATAATTTACGTATATCTTGCGCGAAACAATATTACATAAAAAAGTTAAGAGCATATGAATGATAGCAAAGGGAATTGCTTTCAAATATATTTTAAGTTCCCATTCTTATTTATTTTTAAATGCATTTAAAAAGTTTGCAAACTTATATTTCCCGTTATAGGCACATACTTAATTTGTTACTCAACTAAAGAGGCACATTAAAACGGGTTCATTTACAACAACAAAGTAAAGACTGGAATACCGCTTATAACAAATGCTTTTATTGATACATCAACCAAAGATCTATATAATTTCAAAATCATTTCCCGATTTTGTTGCAATTATTATAATTCCAAATAAGACAGCATTGAGAAATTTATTTTTCGTTTTTGATTTGATTGATTGATTGAAAAGAGGTAATAATGGGAATTTTGATAACAAAGGCTGTTTCCCCTGATACAAAAAGAATTCATTCAATATATGTTTAAAAAAACTTTAAGTTAAAACTCTAAAAAATTGAAGATATTGCTTATTAGAAACAACTTTTTGAATAATGAACATAAATTTGAATACGTTTCTTTTAGGGAAAGTTTACTACTAAAAATTTTTTTTAATTCAAACTGTCTTGGGGTCTTTTACTTAGGATGATTTAGAAATAAATCATCCTAAGTAAAAGATTTAAGAACACTCACAGCTGTGTGGCATTTTTTTTCCCCCTTTCCCTTACCGTATACGAAATATAGAGAAAATATTACGATGTAAAAAAGCAAAGACACGAGAAATTGACAGATTCTCGTGTTCCTCTGTTAGATTCCTCTGTTCAAAAAACATATTATTACCATTGTGCCTATATGAATTTCAGCACAATAACTCAAAAACTTGTTGAGGGTGATGGATGAAATTGATACATGATCGTTAAGGGTAGATTTCTATAAAATATTGAACAAAATCAATACAGAAGTCTGTCTGTCAGATTATTCGAATATAAGTTAACGTAATAACTTCAAATCAAAGAGATCAAATTTTATACTTTTATCCCGAGCTAGAATAATAAAATTTGATATGCAAATTAGATATCCATAAAATGAAAGATCCAAAAGTGTAAAGAAGTTGACTGTTCTGTATCCGTATTTTCACAAGCATGCAAGCCAGGTATCTCAAAAATGCGAAGAAAGATATGAAATTTTATGTGTAATTTTATTTTGTAATTGTGTTCTGTGTCAAATTAAAGTTCCATTCGGCTAAAAAAAAATGTACTTAGAAATTAGAGTACTATAAACCTCAAACCAGAGATTAAATGTGAAAAAAATATGTGTCATCGATCTCACGATAGATTCAATAAAAATACGAAAAAACCATTATTTCGTACTTTTAACTTCTGTAGTCAATATTACACAAAAGCATTCATAACCCTATTAGCCTAAGATACTGAATAATATTCTCACAGTGTTATTCGATATTCTGAAAGCCTGCCAATGTCATTCCTTCCCTTTCCTGTAATATAAAAGAAGGTCTTCCTGACATCTTTATTGGTGAGTATGGCAGAAAGTTCTAGAAAGATAATTTCCACGGGTTTTTCTTGTGTGTGAGAAAAATTAAACAGAAACAAATAATTCAATCTTAAGATTTTTCTTCATAAGTTGTAACATTTTAGAACTCTCTTAGTTAGAGAAACATATTTTTGGAATTATATTCGTCAGTCTGTACACACGACAATAGAACAAGCTGGAAGAATGAAATTTGGTTTGTAATGTTTACACTAAAATTGAAGATTTCTAACAAAATTTTGTAGAAATGTATTGTCTTTAACCTGAATGCTGAGCATTAAAACAGTAACTGAAATTTGACATATAGTTTTATGACCAAAATTTTAAATATGCATCAAATTTTCGATTATCTTTGTAAAGGCGTTGATTATTTCTCAGTTCCTTAATGTGCAATCGAATCATTCATTCCTTATGTGCATACCACAAAAACTCTACATTCTAGAGGAAATAATGTATAATTTTAACACCAAAATTGCAAATTACTGCAACAAAGCTGTTAGTGGGTAAATCATTTACATATACGCGGATAAGAGCTACTAAAAAAGAAGCAGAGCAAGTTAAATTAAACTTTGGTGAGTGATTTTGATATTAAGATTGAAGAGTGATATCAAATATTAAATTCATTACTCAAGGATGTGACCGAATGTGCATTTATTTATTCTTATTTTGGGATGAAGTTAAACACTATATAACATCATATCATGAAAATATACGATAGCAGAAGGAGAAACATAAACATGATTTTTTTTCCAATTACACAAATGATATTGAAATTTTAAGCAAGCAATTTATGTCATAAGTTGCTCACTTAAAGAGAAATAAGAGAAAGGGATTCCGAATAGCCGATAAAGATTAGTTTGTGCACTTTCATTCAGATTGTATTTTATAAAGCACCATCATTGCAGTTGGAAAGTGTGGTTCTTTATGCTGATCTCCATTTACGTCTTATGCTTATTTCTTTATGCTGGTATCCATTTATAAACGATGAATCATTTCAATATTTTTTTATTCTTTTTTTTCCCTTATAATTTAACTAGCCGCCTTTGGCGACTAACTGATTTGCCATGAGTAATGCGTTCTAAAATTTCCAATTAAATCATATTTTTTTTTAGCCAAAATTTAAGATATAGTTTAAGTTAAAAGATTCAGTTATTAGTGGTTAAAGAGTCGGTAACTTGATTCGGAAAAACTTTTTGAATTTAATGCTCTAATAATTTATCGATTATGCTTCCAAAATATTAAAAATGTTTTTTTCGGTGATATTGCCAAAATGTTAAATATGTTTTTTAAAGAAAGCGAAAAAGGGAAAAAATTATTGAATTAATGATACAGATATTGCAAACGATTATAGAAATATGCCATTAAGTCGGGATTTCAATGCATATCCTGTCTAAATTCAATCAGGTTTACTGTAAATAAAGATGATTTATGGTATAAATGATTTAGATATTGCAAACGATTTCTTAGAATCCTTTGCCTTGCATTTATTTTTTTAGAAGATATCACATTTTATATTTATGTTATCCAGTCACGTGCTGAAAGTTGTATTTCTTTAGATTTGATTTGCGATGATAGTTGTTGTTTATTCGAACTTCCGGCATTCTTTTATTTTATCCAGTCACGTGATAAAAACATGGTTAAAATATTTCTTTAAAAATTCGTTAAAAATAGAAGCTTACTTTATAAATTAAAAACACTGATACCGTTAGAAAGCTAATTTTTTAATCTTTAAATTGATATAAAAATCATGTTTGTACAATCATATTTTCGGAAGTTATAGTGGAAAAAAAACAAAATTTCGCTTAAATTTTAATGAATTCAAATTCTAATTAAAAATTCGAAAAAAGGGCTGCGAGGTGCACATTCCGGACCTCCAAGGTATACATGTACCAAATTTGGTAGCTGTAGATCCAACAGTCTGGCCTGTAGAGCGCCAACACACACACGCACACACACATTGAGCTTTATTATAAGTATAGGTTAACGATACTGGAGTTCTATAAAAATACTTAAATCAGCTGTTCCCACGTTCAGAGTGAAGGATAAAAAATCGCCAAGCTAAGCAAATTCTTTTTAAAAGATACCTAATTTCCCTATGCTAAATTGACAATTTGTAAATAAATCTGTATCAAAATTTAAAGGTATATAATGATTGGGAAAAATTTTCTCTTTCTCCTGGATTTTTTGCTCTCTTCTGTTGTTATATCGCTTGCGAATGGAAGTCAGTTTGTCAGTGCTTCTTGGTACATAAATTATACCTCCCGGAATGTAAGAAAGCGTAATTCAAAATTCAAAAATGGCTTCACTCTCTTCGGCCACAAAATTGCAACAGAAATATGTTTTACATACTCACTATTCTTCACAAATACAAAATTATTCGGCGAAAAATCTCTTTTTACTGTTTCTGTTGTAGGTTTAATGCCACTTAGTCATACCCAATCCGAATGAGCGGAGCTCTTTTGAATGAAGGCAGAAGTGGGCGCCTTTTGTTGTTAACGAGCACAGTTAACGTGAAAGGACGACTTTGCTCGAACAAGCACGACACAACCCTTTTTAGGGGGCGGTCGAAGTCATTCATCCATCCGCAAGTCAGAATTTAGATCCAAAACAGAGACCGATTGAGTACCCCAGAGGTATAGTTTGTTATGGGAATTTGGAGGACTTTGCAGTCGCGACCTTTTTGACGTGCTCCAACTGCCATCAGCCAACACGGCACTCTTTGGCTGAGACGAGGACAGAGCTTGCGACCTTTCGGTTACAAGACTGATGCTCTACCAACCAGGCTACCGCGGTCATCACAGTACTGTAGTATTCAAATACCTTATAGTTACTATTCCATATCAGTATTTGTCTTGAGTCTTGGAAATAGACTGATTTATGTAGAAGAAAAGAGGAGTGATTCGAAAAGGGATGAACTTCCAGTGTTTAATCGAAAACGATACTTATTTTTGTAGGAACTATGATTTACAATAGTTCATTCATGCAATTTCATAAACTCGGCAGTTTAATAGTGAAGAAAAAAATAAAAATCCCTGCTTTATATAATATTAAATATTTCTTGTATTTTTTCAATTTTGCCGGTTTTGGCCTGTTTAAATAATAATTTGCTCTATTTCAAAAAGTCTAATGTTTTTAAATTGTTAGACATTCATATCAAATTGAAATTTTCTTTTACATTTGTGAAAGAAATCTTCCCTGGAAATTTAATTATGTTTTTAAAATTGAATAAAACCTGTTGTTACTCATACACAGTTATTCAGCAACAAAAATATATATTGTAAATAAAAAATAAATAAAATTTAAAAAAAATATTGCAAAGTATACAGATTACAAACTGAAAAATGGCATTATTTCAGAAGAAAGTTTCTTTCCCGCTTTGAACATAAATAAACAAAGACACTTTTGAAATTATTTTTAAAATTTATTTTTTATAATAATTAAATCAATTTTATTTTTGAAATTAAATGTTCAACTTATTTATATTTAATTGTCACTCTCAGAAAAATAGGAAGATGTAATGCTCAATGAAGATTTAATCAAGCAAGATAAAACAAAAAGCTTATAATCCTTGGCAGGATTGATGAATTAGCTATATCTCTTATGAAGAAACTGAATAAAAATGTTTCAGTGATTTTTCAGTAATTAATAAAATTAGCAAACAAATAAGGTAATGAAGTTTAAAAACATATTTTCTGATAGAATTTCATGACTAGTAAAAATAAAAACCTTGTTAAAGTTTTAGAGTTTCCTGAAACAAATATTTTTCAACACCATACTTTAATGTATGTTCTCTTATCAGTATGTATAAATATAAATCAGTATGTTTTAAGATAATTTGAGATTGCAATATTGACATAAATTTTTTCCAACTTTTTCTAAATATAACATATTTAATATTTTTAATACAATACCAAATATTTCAATTTCTTCTTTAAAGCACACCAAACTTATACTGATGTTTATTCTGCATTTAAAATTATGCTAATTTAAAAAGAAATAATTTAGAACTTATTTACTCATCATTTCATATTTTTAAAAAAAGCATCTTTAAATGAGAGAAAAAAAAATCAGTATATTTTTATTCCTCAAAAATAGCATTAAAAATTTATTAAATTCAACTTTTAATAATATATCACCAAATTCAACAAAGTTATTTGATCTTTGTAAAATTTATATTGAAGTATGTTTCAATCGTTAAAGCTGAAAACTATGTCAAGCAAATTAGGAATTAAAAAAAAAAAAAAAAACTATCATAGGTAACTACAAATGAGCGTTGATAAATTTCCTTTAAGAAATACGTAATATTACTCTTTTGATGCCTTACTTGTTCAGTAATTTCAAAAAAGCATTTAAAAAGTTATGTTCAATTTTTAATAATATATCACCAAATTACAACAAATTTATTTGAACTTTGTAACATTTACATTGATGTATAACTCAATCTTTAAAAATGGAAACTATGTCAGGCAAATTTCAAAAAACTTTTTTTAAACTATCATACAACTGAGTTATTAAATTTCCTTTATAAAATACACAATATCAAGTTTTTTAATGCCTTACTTGATCAGCAATTTCAGAATGAAATAATTTCAATCAAAAGACACAATCAACAACTTCTTTTTTTTAAAGTTCAAAGTTTTTAAAAATATTAAATTTTAAAATTATAAAAATCCATTTGAAAGATTCCTTTTCTCAAAAATGATAATGCATAAATATCTACCAAATTTCAAATAAAACCATTTTATTGAAATTCACTTTTCTAAATGCACAATCTATAATCTGCATGAGCAAATACTAGTGACAGCAATCAGCATTGCAAAATTCATATTTTTAATTCCACATTTAAACATTCAATAAATAGTTTAGGTACTCAGTAGCTCATATAACTAAAATTTTAATGGATTAAAGATAAGATACAAATTGTATAAGTAGAAAACCATGAAAATAAAATTTTCTTAATATTTTTACTATTTCTATTGTAAAAATGTAAGAACAAAATTAACAAGAAAACATTTCTTTAAGCCTTTTGTATGACAAAGGAGAAATAACATAAAATTAACCAATATAAAAAAGCACTTTATTTTTGAAAAAATACAATGTATAATAAATTCATGTAAACATTGTAGCAATAAATAAAAATAATATAAAATATAAATAAAATGATATCTATGTTAAAAACATAATATAAAATGTAAAAGCAGCACCTTATTTCATAAAAAAATTCATAGTACACAGGTCTTTTTTCTTTTTATGTTCAGTGCCAGGAATTTTTTTAAATTGATTTTGACTACATTTGGCATACTGGTTTGAAGGATGGAAACAGTTTCTCTCTATTATTTATCTATTTTTTGAAATTTTGTGCACATAAATTCAGAAATATTTAAAAGTTTACAGAACAAATAATTTCTGTCACACAAGGGGAACAAATAAATATATTAATGTCTATTGTGAGATGAATGAGAGATATAATGCTATAGCTGTGACAATACAAAATATTAAATTTAATGTATATCAATACGTAATTTGTATGGATTTAAAAATAATTAATTTTCTTCATGGTTAACTGAGGAAGGGGGTCGTATAAAATATCTTTTCTTTCAATGTCTATATGTCCATGGGAAAACAGAGTTAAGCAATATTATCAGATAAAACAGAGTGATGTCCTAGAGTGAACATGGTTGCTGGAGAAATGTTGCCATAAATGAACTCTGATTCACCTTGTATCTATTGTACATAACATTAAGATAAATGAAACTCTAATGCAATAAAACTCATCAAGATATCCCTTATTTTAAACACATAAAAATTGGAAGTTTCTAGAATGAGAACAGAAAAATTGAAATCAGAAAATTTTGACATTATTCAAATCAGGCAACTAATAAATAGTCCTTGAAGTTTATCTTAAAGGGAAAAACTTTCCGAGCAATCATAATGGTGAAAAGCATGCTGCTTTTCACCCAACAGCTTCAGAAACCTTAATTGTAATACAGGCAATAAGATCCATCACTTGCATAGCTATTTAAACTGCTTATTCTGAAATCTACATTATGCTAATGGAAGAAAAAAAATTTAAAGATTTCATTAGGACTATAGAGGACAGATTAGACAATCAGTGACGGCTGATTACAACTGAAATTTGGAAAGACTTAAAAATTTCACTCAAAGATATAAAATAGAAGCAGATTACATAGTAAAATAAAATAATTTTAAGATTAACTTTTCTCACTTCTAATTAAACCATTGTAGATTTATTAAGCAAGGCTGCATTTTTAGAAATTCATTTAGAAAAGTCTTTTTTTTAATTTAATACTTAAATCTTTATTTAATTAGCTTTAATGCATAAGTACTACTAACATATTTAACAACAAAGTTAATGAGTAAAAAAAAGAAAAAAAAATTTTTCATTACTTGAAATATATAATTAATTTACAAATTCCTGGCACTGAACTATGCTTTGCCTGTGTTATCTTTTGTGCAAATAAATTAATACAATAAATAAAAGTAAATATAGGAACCAAAATAATATCACAGCTTAAAATATAAGCAAATTCATTAAAATTGAAAGAAGGGAATTAGTTGGAAGGAATAGCAACACAATTTCATGTGCCTAGAATGCATTAATTCTTCAAAAATAAACTATCTCTAGATATGCATCTGATTAAAATATTTTCATTCAAAGAAAATTTCAACAGATCTTGGGAAATATTATCTTTTATTATCTCTGAATAAAGAAATATTCATAGACAAAATAACTAAAATGGGAAAACAAATTTTGTAGTTTATATTACAATAAAAGAGACCATCACGTAGGTCATTTCTTAAGCTCAATGAAATAAGAAGAAAACATTAGCAACGATTCTAAAAATTAAAAAAAAAAAAAAGCTTGTGTTTACTATTTATATAATTTGTGCTCATAATTGTTCAATAAATATTTTTTTAATAACTTTTCCTAAATAAAATCTAACCACTACATTTTAAACCCTTTTTATTATTTATAGGAAAGTAATGATCAGATTAAAGTTGATATAACTTAAGGAAAAGTGAGATTATTTGAATGGAATTTTTCTTACTTTTAGAATTCAATGCATTCTTCTAATACAATTAATATAAATAACTTTTTAATTAATGCATGCTTTAAAAGATCATAGTTATACAAAAAATAGAATTCCGAGTTTTCGATAGCTTTAAGAGATCATAAAAAAAGCTTACATTATTTAGAATACAATAATTTCATACCACAACCTTTTAAATATATTACAGGTCTGGTAAGTGAAAACAGCATATATCAACAAGGCAGTAAAAGGATTTAGAACAGATAGACATTTGAAAACTTTTTTAAAGACAAACATTAATAACAGCTACAGCGCACATTAACAAACAGGATAAAATCTGAAATTCTTCTAGAGATAACATTAAGAAAATACATTCTACAGTAAGTATAACTTTTATCTCAAGTGTAATACTTTATTATCATAGGGGATTAAAAATTTGTTCAATCAAATGGAAGCTACACATCAAACCAGATTTAAATAAGTAGTCAGAATTTAAAATAAAATTATAAAAATGCAACTTCTCTAACATCCAAATAAATTATATTTATTTCATGTATGTACTGAGAGTTAGCTATGTAGTGAATACCTCAAACAAACAAATACATGATAAATATGAAAATATGATTAAGTTGATGATAAAGATGATAAATTCATTTAAAGAAATTATATCTAGCCCCATTTTCTATGAATAAACAACTAAGTTAAATATATAGGACTCACATTACTTTTTAAGTAAATACACCGAAAAAGAAAACTTATCAATAGATTCAAATACTTTCTATTACTATAATTCTGTATCATTCACATATATATATAAATATGTATGCTCCCGTGAATATAAGTATAGCAAATCTTCATATAGAAAACAATTTCTAATGACTACAGTAGCATTAAAATGCTATTGTAACAATAAATTTTGAGTCATATAACAGAAATGTGACTCTTTTAGGACAAAATTGTTAAGACGTAAATAAAAAAAATTATTAAATATTAGCTTTATGATTTAATATATCTGTGAATTAACAATATTTTAAATTACTGATATATATCAAAAACAAAATCATATTATAAAATAATAAATGCCATTTAAATTATTTACATAATCATTATCAGTACATCCCAGAAAGTATGTTTATTTATTTATTTTACTAATTTCATTTGCTTGAATAACATTCATTTCAGTTTTTATCTTTGCTATAAAGTTTTGAATTATAGACTATAATTAAATTATTTTATTTTCTATATATTTTTTATTATTAAATTAAAAATAATATAATGAATTTCCTTATTGATAAACTTTCATAACATTCCACTCAATTTGGATCTAAAAATATGCCAAGTAGCTTCAACCAATGTGACATTAGTGTTAGTAAAGAGTCAGATATGTTAGTAGCTGAAAGCAGCTTTAATTTAAAATACATAACAGCCAGATCTATATTAGTACTAGTATATGAAGATTCTCTTTGACATTAGCTCATTAGTTATGAAAGACACTGTATAGTTTAAATAGAAAGAAACTACTTTGGATGCATTGGTACTTTTCTGCAAACACTAAACACATCTAACAATGTTTTATAAATATCTATGAAAAATGTAACAAAAATCTATCACAGATGTTTCAAAGAAATATGTCATGTGCCTTGGTCAAAGATTCTTCATCTTGTTGTTCCTGACGTCCTTCCTCAATTGAGTCGAAATTAGGAAGTCCCAAAGGCAAATGCAACAAATGCTCTTCAAACTGTAAAATGTTTTCAGCTTCGCCTATTGAGAACGAGTACAAATAACAGAAATTATTAATGTTTTATAGTTTATAACAAACAATAAAAAAGAGAGAGGATAGATTTTACATTTGAAGAAGAGCAAAATTTATCGAATAAAGAAATAAAATAAATATTAATTTGACTATAAATAATAATATTATGAAAGAAGAGGGAAGGAAGTGGACTTATTTCTGTTGTGTGTTACATCTATTAATTGGAAAAAATAAAATATTAAAATAAGTAATTTTAAATATATATAATAAAAAATTTTGAAGATGAAAATTTTTT